>APFE031011174.1:9794-20132 GCA_000404065.3 Pinus taeda
AGAAAAGAAGAAATATTTTCTTTATGTGGATAATTACTTGTGATATTCTTATGTTCTAATTTTATCTTTAGGTCATCAAGATATTACCAAAACAATAACACAATGATCACATACACCAGATGTAGGTGGACAACTAGGGAAAAACTGTTATCTAGGGGAAAACCTGGTCAACAATTCTTCCTTAATAGTTTCACAAGATAATCCGAGACTTTTGACCTAGACATAAGTTTCCTCCACAGAAAGTGAGCACTTTCTTCATTCTATGGATGATAACCCTTTCAGTAATAACTTCGACCTAGCAGCAACAACTTGTAAAAGCAACATAACTTTGATCTAGCAGAATTTTGAGCAAGTAGTAGCCCAACAAAATCTTCAACCCATCAATTAGCCTAGTAAAATATTCGACCCAATAGTTAGCGTAGGAAAATATTCGGCCCAACAATTAGCCTAGCAAAATCTTCGACCCAGCAGAAACTTTGATCTTCTAGAAGTAACCTAGTAAATTCACACGTGTGAGATAGATGTTCCATAAATTCATCCTTTCAGCAATTCTTCTCCTTGTTCTACAACTTGTGACTGAGAGTGTGTCCTTCAAATTAATCGAACTACTTCAATAAATAAGCTTCTTATCAGGTCCAATTACCCTCTTTGAGGCCGACTTGGAGTGGAGGTGAAGAATAGCTTATTTTACTGTCTAATTAATCTTTTTACATGATTCAAAGCCCAAGAAATGTCTCTTTTAAAGGACATTGTCTCTAATGACTCAAGACAAAACTTAGAAATCCTCAATGGGGACTTTGACCTAAAACATGATGGCCCACGCATGAAACCCATGCTTTAATAAGTCCTAATAATAATAATAATAGTAATAATTTATTTTTCTTTCTTTTGATAAATATATTTCATTATGATTCAAATAAAACTTATGAAAATCTAACCTAGTTACATTATTCAACAAAAGAGGGCAAGAGGGAGAGAGAGAGAGAGAAAGAAAGAGGAAGAGAGAGAGTGAGGGAGAGGGAGAGAGGGGGGAGAGAGGGAGAGGGGAGGAGAGAGAGAGAGATAGAGTGAGAGGGAGAGAGCGAGAGGTGGAGAGAGAGGGAGAGAGAGAGAGAGAGAGAGAAAGAGAGATAGTGAGTGAGAGTTAGATAGTGACAGAGGGAGAGAGAGCAAGGGATAGGGAGAGGGAGAGAGGGAGAGCGAGAGAGAGAGAGAGTGAGTGAGATAGAGATAGGAGACGTTATAAAAGAGGTAGAGAAGTGAAAAGGAGAGATGAGGAGAAAGAGAGAGAGGGAGATTCAGAAAGTTAGAGTGGGGAGAGAGAGAAGGGTTTAGAGAATGAGAGTGGGGAAGAGAAATATATATACATAGGGAGAGGTAGAGAGGGAGAGTGAAAGTTTTTTAAATTAACGTTATCAATCAAATTAGAAACTTTCCGTAACATATTCAAGGATAAATACATTCATGCAACGGGAAATTCAATCGACCAATCGCGTGATCTTGACATCTCATTACAAAAGCAACAAGCGGTACCACTGAATTTGAATTCTACTATGTTTCTAGGCCGTTTGACTCTAGCAATTTCGTCCAACGGATGAAATTCAATCGACCAATCGTGTGCATGGAGACCGTTCAGCGACAGAGCGAGCGTTCTTTTACATAAAATGGAAGCTCATCTCGCTGCGGAACTGTTCAGTTATTTACTTTATGCACTCCCTCTCTCAGCAGGTTGCACATGTGTGGAGTCCGTCTTTGAGCGCGGTCTCTATGTTTTCATCGTGCCTCCGTGTGGTTTGCATCTCCGTACATATTCCATAATTTTGTGCTCACTGAAAGATGAAACATCATTTTGTGTTCACTGAAATATGAAACTGTAAAAGATCCAAGGAAAAAAGGCATGGTAAAGTGGGTGTCAGCCTTGCGGCATGCTCACAAAAGCAAAAAGCGTTACAACCGAATTAGAGTTTCAATTGCGTGACTAGTGTTTTTATGCCGTCAGATTCTAAAGTGGCTTTTAAGGTACCAACGAAGTTCCATTCCATTTTCTAAATTTTTGCAATGGTTTTCTTCATTGTTCTAATTCTGTTTTATTTTTAAAATTTCTTCAACTGTTTCCCTCCCCATTTCAATCTGATCGATTTAGTTTGTTGCAATTTATCAATCAATCCTTTAATCATTTTATGTTCTCTGAATTTTGTGTACTATTTTTTAATTCACAGGAAGGCGTAATTAATGTGACTATAGCAGGAACTGCGTGCTTATCGGTTGTGATCTGTGAGAAAGAAATTTGAAAATGCGGGACACAATGGAGAGATAATATGAGCATCGCCAGAATTGAGTGTTCATGGGCTGAAAACTCGGAGGAAAAAAATTCAGAACGCCGGATGCTCCGCCATTGCCAAGAGGTAGGTAATGCTTATTTTTCTGGATAAAGCTCTTTTAATCCATTTTTGCCGTTGTCTAAATTATAATTTATTTAATTTAATGATTTATTTTTCATTCTTATCAGTCATTCATTTTTGTATTTGTAAATAGATATGTTTCATGGCTTTTACCATTTACGATCGCTCATACAGAGATCTTCAACAAGAAGTAGGAAGATAAGTAAACTTCTCGACATTGCCAAGAGGTAGGTAAAACTGTTTTTAGTGGATAAAGTTATTTTAATCCGTTTTTGGCTGTTGTCTTTTATTTAATGGTTTCTTTTTCATGTCTATCAGCCATTTATTTTTATATTTGTAAATTAGATACGTTTCATAGCTTTTACGGTTTTAACTGAGCCCCTCTTACAGAGATCCTGAACAACATGTAGTAAGATAAGTAAGCTTCATCTGTACTGTTTCCCATTCACTAAAACTTGCTTCATAATTTTGATAAAAAGATCATCACCGATATGAAGGAATATAATAAATTTTTTCTTTCAAAATAATGTTTCCATTGTTTCACTAAGACGTGTAATAAATTAGTTCTTTCGGACTAGGGTTTGTGGCATTTCCTTTCCACTAAACCCTACTTCTCTCTTTTCTCACATCCAACCGTTGAAGTTTTATTTGGAGCGTGAAGTTTGCCATTTTCACCTTTAACCGTTAAAAATAGATTTTGAACGTGAGGATCCACTTTTCGAATGCTTGGAGATATATTTTGAGGGTGATGTTTTACAGTTTTTATCTTTACCCATTAAAAACAGATTCTTAATGGCTAATTGTTTCTTAAGGTTATAGCTTATTTGAAGTAAAATTGAAGTTTCTCGAATGAATCTGTTGTCTTTCACACCATATATTTAGCCATTTGTGCCTCGAATAATAATAAATATCTAAAGTTATATGTTTCTTTGGCCAGAAAATTCAGTCATATTTTGAATGATTACATTACTTAATTTTTAAACTATTTCAAAAAATTTAACGCCATTTACCAAACTCAAACTGAAATCCTAGAAACCTTGAAAAAAGAGCCTGGCTCAGAACGCTAGGTCGGTTGACTTAGCGTTGGTTGCTTGGTCCACCAGTGGATTGATACACCAACAACAACACACAAATTTGATACACCAGCAACAACAACCAGGGATTAGAATTGCCTACTCTCCACAACACAAAAATTTGATCCATCCACTGCAACATTGATGCTATCGACGACGAGGTAGAAATGGTTGTGGAGAGGTATCATTTGTCTGTTGAAATTCGAACATGTATAATTTCAAAGCCTCAGAATTTGAATTTTGCAGAATTCGACTAATTTGGTCTTAGAATTCAACTTTTTCTTTTTCATTCTGAGAAATCCAACCATCCCTGAAACACTCGAAAATATATAGCTCCAAGGCCAAGAGGCATCAAGCTTAATTCTGTGTCACAGTAAGCGAATTAATCCCAATTAACCTCCCCCTGTTAGATGTAGTAGACAGACTTCATAATTTCGATATTATGAAAGAAGACAAACTTCGATGTAGTAGACAAACTTCATAAGTTCGAGTTACAGATAACGAATTAATCCCAATTAATCGTCCCCTATTAGATGTTGTAGACAGACTTCATAATTTCAATATTATGAAAGAAGATATCGAACTACCAAACATTGTGGTAGTGAAAGATCAATAAAGTGGCAAGTCCACTGTACGTTTGGCAGGAATACGTTTGGGCATTTGCAGTGTTAGAGTTCCTCTTATTTTGAGATTGCAGAAATCCGAGGCAGAAGATTGTGGAATTGAGATCAAACGGAAGGATGGGAAGAAGCATATTCACACAATCTGTAATAGCACATATGCTCAAACGGGTCACAGAAGAGATTGTAGGATCAAGTACGGGCATAAGCGATACACCGTAACTCTTCATGCAAAAAAGTTTGAAAATGGTGGACATACCCAGGATCACTAGGGAATCAGAAGATCTCTACCAACAAATCTCAAAAAGAGAGTATAATCCTCAACGTATTGTCACCTACTAAGGATTTCCTTGTCTGTGAATCCGTGAAGATGTGAATGTAGGTGGAAAAAAGTGGTGAAAGAACTATGTGTGTGGTCCCTGTAATCGACGAGGTTCCTAAAGGGCTTATGGATGATGTGAATAGAGCCTGGTTATGTCTATATTCGCAAAAGGGTGGGAGATGAATCACTTTAAGAGGTCAGAGAGAGAGAAGTCGAGCTGTTTAGGTCACATTCTGAGCTGAATAAAATTGATAAATCAGTTGTGTGTATAGCTATTTTTCCAAGAAACTTGTGCACATTCAGGCCAAGAACATCGGCCATTATATCCCTAATATAGTTAAAAAAATCAACGAAACCCTTTTTCAATGGCAATTAAAATTGCGTTCCCTGCCACAGCATATATCTAATATTGTGGAGGCCATGATTGTTTCCACATTCATGTTGGTGCAATCTTAGTGGTAGTAAGAAAAGGTCCTGTTTCAGAGAGGGCATACTTTTATAGTTAGTAGGCACGTCTTGCATATATATCTGTCTCACCGAGTAGGCTTACTTCTCTGGGTAGTTGGCCCTAGCTAGCCCTGGAAGACAGTTGTATTGTTCTAGCCAGTTTTAGGGTTTTAGGGTTAGGGTTCTACCCTTAGCCTAGGGCATTCTACTGAGATGCAAGACATTGCTAGTAATCCTAGTTTTTTTTATAGTTTATAAAGGAGATGCATGGCAAATAATTGAGTTGGTTAGCGAGTTAGTGTTTTGAATTACTGCATTGTATTTTGTTAGAAGATAGATGTGATAGAGAATTTAAAGTTGTGCAGTTTTACACTAAATGATACATTATACCAAAAAGAATCAGAAGAGGATGGACATTTCTTGAAAATTTGGCTATTTCTTTCTTTCCAAATCAACCAAAATATGAATCAAGGGAAGAGAGACGACGCTTTATTAAGGATTTCCCTTTTGAAAGGGCATTACTTGAAAATTTGGCTATTTCTTTCTTTCCAAATCAACCAAAATATGAATCAAGAGTGAGTATTAGTGGCCAAGGAGTACGCTTCCATCATAGTGAATATGCCCTTTGATTGATAACCCCAACATAGTGTGTCAATGCCATCTGCGATTAGGATAAGACATTGCTCAAGATGGCATTGTAGTGTTTGCCATAACCATGAGGGGATTCCCAAAGGCCAGTCATATATTGTTTTCTGAGCACACCATGAAGATCTTCTGTGTTGAGGCCAACAATGCTGATTTACTTGCATGTAACCATTGCCTACCAAGAATATTTTTAGATCATTGAGATGCTCTTGCTGGTCCAATTTAGGCATTTGTTTTCATGAGTCATGCCACAAGTGTGTGCATATTTCCCAAAAGCTATGGGTCTGTATGAGAGATTTGTTATTTTCAGCAATCCAACTTTAGTTTTTGGATTAGAGAGTGGTGAGGTATGCATTTTTCATGCCATAAAATTTTCTAGAGATTTTGGCACTTTTGAATCCAACACCACCACAATTTGGCACCCATAACACCCTTACTGAAAGTTTCAGAGTCTCAAACATAAGGCTTCGCCAAGATTTGGGAAGGAAGAGTTTGTACCGGGCCACAAGGGCCCACTTGCGTTATCTACTCATACGCCAACCCCATCGCCCCCTCCAAAAGAAAATTTGCATCTGTTCATAAGCTACCCCAAGGTTACAAAAATTTGGAATACCTCGGATTTCTCATTTGGGTTATAGCTCCCACTATTGTCTGATATTCCAGAGTGTCTTGAATGGTGGAGTTCGTAGCATGGCACTAGGGGCTTAATTCCACCCATTGTTCTTTGGGAGATCTGGAGTTGGAGGAACAATATTATTTTCAATGAGTACCGTGAAAGCTGAGCAGTGGTGATGGAAAAAATTCAAAGCACAATCTCGGCTGAAATACATGCTGGTACATCCAATAAACTGCGCAAAAACCCCAAGTCTGGCCGCAGATCTCCTTCCCTATGAGCTTTTTTGATAGAGCATCACAGTGTAGCAGTTGTGGATTTGGATTCATTATCCGATATTTGCTAGAGTTAACAGATCTGGTACACTAGGGGGCAGGAAAGGGCTCCAACACGAAGGCTGAGGCCATGGTATTATGGGGACTCCTCTAGTTCATACATTATCTGAATATTCCTACTATCCACATTTATGGGGACTCAAAGGTCATCATTGATTATGTCTGTGGCAATGCCAACATCAACAAATCCTCTCTTCAGTGTTGGCCACAACAGATCTCTACTCTCTGGAACCCTCTCCAATACTCCACCATACAGCAAGACTTCAATGTAGAAGCGGACTACCTCTCCAAAAAAGGCATCATGGAATATCTAGATGGACTCCACATAGAGATTAAGATGGATGAGACTTGGTTGGAGACTGAGATTATGCCTTTACCAGGATAACTACACCTGGACATACTCTTTTTTTATTGCAGAGTAACTACTCTGCATTACATCTTGCTCTTCATGTTTGTGAAAAAATACAGATGTATGCCTAACATATGCTACAATATGCTATGCTAATTTATCTAGATACAACAAACAACCCAGAATTAGCATAGAAAATCTTTTATGTATCCTGGTCTGGTTATAAGGTTCATTTTTATGCATGTTTGCAGATTAGCTTGGATATATAATTTTGATATGCTCCTATGAGATGCAGACTTTGAAACATATGTAATTTCTATAGAAAATAAACATATCGCTTTTTTCATCTGAAAAAAAGAAGCATCCAACTTCGTGTTTTTAGCACTATTTGCAACAGATCAGTTCTTAATCCTGCAGTGTTGTTAGCTATGCAAGGAATTTAGTCAAGGAACAGTAACATGAGCCAAGGTAAGATGATACAAGAATGCGAAGTAGACACTATTAGCGTGACTTCCATGAGTATATTGGGATGTAATAAAGTTTTTCAGTATGGGTTAGTTTATTTGAAGGAGGGATGCAACTCCCTGTCATAAACACGATATCATCTGTGTGTGTAATGTGAATTATGGCATCCCACTTCCTAACATAATTTATGCTTTCGTATGTTAACTCATGCAGGCGTTGTTGTACTCGTGTCATTTTTTATCCTGTTAGTACTGTTCCTTTTTCAAAAACTTGGTACAAGTAAAGTTAGCTTCATGTTCTCACCCATAATGATTGCGTAGTTCATGACCAACATCATGATAGGACAGTATAATATTGTGAAATATTATCCTGGAGCATTCAAGGCATTCAACCCATATTATATATATTGTTACTTTCATGAATATCACTAATAAGGATGGGTGATGCTTGGAGGTGTAGTCTTATGTATAAGATGTATTGATTGATGATATGTGTCTCATTTTATCATATAGTATACTTGGAACTGTTTTCTAACTCAATAGATAAATCCATACCAATGATTTTCTCAAACACAATTCATAACTTCATCCCAATTATTTATGCTAAATCTATACAAACAGAAACACTAACATCAGTTCTTTGTTTTGACTGGATCTAGGTGTCGAGGCCATGTTTGCAGACTTGGGCCTTTTCAACAGGAAATCAATCCAGGTCCAAGCTATATGTCAAGGACAGAATTATTAGTATTTCATCATACTTGTGTGCTTCATCCTCTTTAAGTTATAGTAACATAATGAGAAATTTGGGTTTTTTGTTGCAGCTTGCTTTCTGTGTGTTGGTTTACCCATCTCTACTTAACACATATACGAGACAAGCGGCTTATTTGATAAAAAACCTAGGGGACATAGGCTCTACATTTTACAAAGAAATACCATAGCCTGTGTATTGGTCAATGTTCATTGTTGCCACTTTAGCAGCCATTGTAGCCAGTAAAGCATTGATTACAACAACATTCTCAATCATAAAATAGTCCATGGCTCTTAGCTGCTTCCCTCGAGTGAAGATTGTGCATACCTTCCAAAATTACGAGGGTCAAATCTATTCACCTGAAGTTAACTATGTTCTCATGGTTATCTACATTGCAATTATCGTAGGATTCTGGGATGGAACACAAATTGGTAATGCACATGGTAAGAATATCCAAATTTATATCTGACAATAGAATTTGGTTGTTTTTATGGATTCTTTTGAGTTTCCAAGGATAATTTTAGGTATTTGGTGGTGCAGGGGTTGCAGTTGTTGGGGTTATGTTCATTACGATGCACATAGTAACCTTGGTCATGCTTGTGGTTTCGAACATACATGTTTTGCTTATACTACCCTTCACTCTGTTTTTTTGCTATCTTTGAAGGCGTTTATCTATCATCTGTATTGAATAAGTTTCCACAGGGAGGTTGGTGTCCCTTCCAAATTTTATGATCATAATGTTCTCTTGGAACTATGGAAGGCAGAAAAAGTATAAATATTTAGCACAAAGAAAACTCAGCATAGAAGTTTTGAATGGATTGGTTATCCGAGTGAATTCACATGTACCAGGAACTTGTTTCTTCTGCAGTGACCTTATTTCTGGCTTACCACCGATTATTGAACATTATGAAAAGAATGTGGGGTCTCTACATAAAGTTCTTGTCATTGTCATCATAAGAATGATTCCAGTCAAGACAATGCTTTTGTCGGAGAGATTTATGGTTGGAAAACTAGAGCCAAAGGGTGTACATAAATGTGTAACCCAATATGGTTACAAAGATGCCCCAAACATTAAAGGATCTGCATTTATCAACCAAGTTGTTGAAAGCATAAAAGACTATCTCAAACTCAGAGGAACTTATTCCTCCTCACATGACAGAAGTTATGCAAGCAGAAATAGAGTGGCAAAAAGTAACTACTCTGTAGATGAGGGATTGCAGTAGCTTGAATTAGCAAAGAATACAAGGGTTGTGTATGTTCTAGGAAAAACCACATTGAAGACTAATAAGAGCACTGGTCCTTTTGAAGGATTACTAATTGACAAGCTCTACAGATTTCTCCAAAACAGTTGCAGGTTTACTCTCTCTACCTACCATATACCACCTGCGCATTTATTTCAAGTCAGAATGGTGCAAGAAATTTGGAGTTCGTTCACACAAAACTATTAGAAGACAATGAAATCAGAAGCTTTTACTCGTAATAAAGCTTTTAGGGCCGTAAAGTTCATGATCACTGGAAAATAGGATATAATTTTGTACTATTGTTACTATTTTAATAGATTTAGAAGATTTCAAAATGCGAATTTGCGGTGAGATCAAAATAAATGAGCATTGAGTTTTTTACCATCTCTGCAATAAATCATGCATCATTTAGAGTGAACTAGTACATACATGTTTTCTGACTCTGGTAGAATGGAAAAAAATGATAACAGTTCATTACTTTTCAGTTTCAATCCTTCTTTTACACTAAGGCTCTTATCTTTTGATGAAATGCACAGCCTGGTAAATTAAAATTTTCAAGAAATCCCAGGTGGAGTTTGTTAAGAGGGTATTTTAAATTCTAATAGTAACTCCTTTTCATCCTTTGTCCTCTGAAATTTGTACACTCTCGAGTTGTCGATTTGTCTGGGGCTAAGTACCAATTCATGTGTTACAGGCCCAAGCCACCAAACAACACTTTTCCCATGTTGGGTCCCTTCAAATTCTGAATCTAAGAAGCCCCATAGGAGCAACAAAATGAAAATGATACCTAGAAAATCACTCTTCTTGCCTAAGCCACCAATCCTAGCAAGGCTTAAGGAGGACCAACAATAACTATAAGGATCCCATGCTTCCACTATACTCTCTATTGCTTTACGATCCAATATTTTTCTCATCTTATCTTTCCATTTTGTTTTGAATGTGGAGTCTTTACAACTTGCAATATAGTATGCTCTAAGCCCCTGTAGCAATATTCAAAATGTGGCTACATTTGCTTTACAATATCTGTAGATGAGGGTATGCCCCCTTTGTCTGCTATGGTGGAGAGCTGGATTTTGCTA
>APFE031011182.1:0-20517 GCA_000404065.3 Pinus taeda
ATTAAAAAAAAAACAAACAAACTTGACCTCTTTTCACCTTAGAGTATTTTGAGTTCGAATGATATGAATCCTTTACCCGCTGTGAATATCATCTCGTAACTACCACATATTGTAATTGTCATTTTCTTAGTGTATACATTATCCATAAGAACCTAACTTTTTATTCTCTTTTTTAAAATCGAATTTTTTATTAATATCAAATCATGTTATGTTACATTAAGAAATTATAATATACCATTTTCCTCGATAATGATATATACATTGTATATATAATTTATCAAAATATATATTTCGATAGTAAATTCATAATTGTGGTTGATATTTTCTCTTCTTGAGACTCTTGAATTTATCAAAATATATATTTCCATAATAAATTCATAATTGGGGTTGATATTTTTTCTCACTGAGTTTCTTTCCAGTGGTATGATGTCTATTTGATGAATATTTAATATGGTAGATTTTATTGGTAACATTGATGTTTATTTGATGAATACTTAATAGGATATATTTTATTGATATTTTTAATTTTTTTTGTATTGTAAGAGTATTTTATTATTGACATTGTTATATATTTTTAATGGTAATTTATTTTTTTGTATTGTAAAAGTATTTTATTACTGATATTGTTATGTCAAAGTATATAAAAAGTCTATATGAAATAGCTAAGGAGGAGGTTTACTGTGAGATAAGGATAACTATGATAATAGGAAAGGTGCAAGTCTTTATATGTGAGTTTACAACTCACCATACTTAGTTCATAGAGAAATGAAGTCTTGAAAAATCCAATTCTAAAAAGTGAAGCATTGGAAAAACCAACTTTAACACCGCACTAAACAAAACATAAAAAATAACTAAACCTAAAGAATAACTAAAAAAGAAAATCCATAGATATAAAATTGATTTTCTCTCTGCAATCACTAATTCAAAATGATTTGACCTATTCACATTTTAAGAATAGTTGGGGTTGCATAGAAAATTCTTAGCTATTTCTTATACAAGTGGACTGTTTCTATAATATTTAATAATTCGTATTAAAAATACATGACAAAAGGCCCAACAGTATTCAATTAAATCATTAATACTAACAATTGCTCTAATCTCTCTTTATTTCAAAATGGATTACACCGATTTTTAAAATCTGCATGCTGAGCAACAGCATAAGGAACCATCCAGGACGAGGAAAATAAGAACTATGCATGCCGAACATGTTTTGTAAGAGCTTAAAAAAGAGAAAGCATTTTCTTCGAAGTTGCGTGTTTCTATCTCAAGCATCAACGCGTATCTCCACTCATACTTTAATAATGTCAATGAAATAATAACCATAATCACCCTATTCATAGTCATTGTAAGGTGTACGATATGTAAATTGCACAACCCTTAGCTTCTAATGCATAGATGTGGAGACCTAATCTAGATTGAGTGCTTCACTAATTTCTAAGTATACTTTGATTTCTGTGTCTATGAACTTTTTATATGAATGTTTGGGTTGGAATATTAAGTAGCCGAGGCTATATCTCTTTTACTCAAATCTTGAGCTACGAGGACAGCGTAAGTGTTTTCAGAAAACATTTATTCCGTGCTTTTAATGATTAAATAAACACAATTTAATAATATCTACCTTTTGTTAATTTAGAGTAACCAGTTAAACTAATAGGTAGTTCTGCGGTTGGTTTGAACGTATGAATAAAGAAAGACTAGTTTCTGTTTTATATAGATAAAATAAAATTCGTGGTAGGTCAGTCGTGCGTTAGTTCATTTGTTTTGTTGATATGAAATAGAAAATGGAGGTTGTTTTATAATATTCTTTTTGGAGATTGTCCGGTGACGGAATCCGCGGAAGAAATGAGGTTAAATCTTGATTTTTAGCAATTAAAATGGTTTTTTAACTGCATATTTGGATTCAGCACCCTGAAAAACCTGGGAGCCATCGATTGTGCAGAAACTAGCTATCAAACTTGGGATTCCAATAAATTGCTGCAGGATTTTGACCGGAAAAATCCGCCGGAAAGGCTTTCAAAAAGTCGCGTTATAGACTACTACATAGAAAAAGAGTTGTCTATAATGCGAAATGATATGGAAAGGCTGGCCTCAAGCAATTTGCAACCAGTTGGTGAAGAGGTGGGTAGGGAATAGGACAATAAAAGTGTTAATGTAGGGCAACTTATATTGCCACTTGAGAGACTGGGAATATAAATTCAACAAAGACTACGATGGGCCTCAGCGTTTTGATATGACAGCGGGCAACTTGGCAACTTGTTGAAAACTGTCCGGCTCCATCTATATCAGACAGCAGAGAAAACGCATGAATTCTCGCGGGATATAGGAGAAGAGAAAGAAGAGAGGCTGGGGATCAATGTACGGTATAATGGGGTGTCTCAAAGCTCCCCTCGAGGCTTACTTACAGCTCACAGCAGCAGAGGCCTGCATTGGAAAGGCAATTTTCCTACAATTTTGTACAATTTACAATAGGAAAGGCAATAATCCAGCTTTTAAGTTGTAGATAATCGTATTGATGGTAGCGTATATATGACAGAAAGCTGGATTATCGACTGAATATATACATGTTTGAAGGTATTAAATGTTGAAGTTATAAGGAAATACTTGGAGAAATGACGGACGACTTTCGTGGTGATCCGTTCGAATGGCTCTGCATCGATGTATTTGCTCTAGTGTTGTCACTGCTGGACGTTGCGAGCTTGGCTAGGAGCGTATCAGTATCCAGCAAGTGGAAATCTATTGCCGAATCAGACATTTTGTGGGCAAAACATTGCTGCGAGCTCTGGAAAGACAAATTTATAGTGAGAACAAGTTCTCTGCATCAGATTGAACCAAGGATTACATCCTATTGCCTCTCTCTTGAAGAAGGCCGCCGGGTAAATTATTTTACAGTACCACCAATGTTTTATTCCAATAACTAGGTCGCGTTCATAAAAAACCCAAATTCACAGTAGAGGAGACGGTAATTTGAAGAATGGCAGCAGGTAATTATATGGAACCCTAGGTGGTAGTAAATTATTGAGAGGGTTTCATGTGCTCTCTGCCAGTTAATTGTTTCATATCGATATGTGCTATCTGCTAGCTATGTGTTATCTGGTAGTAAATTATTGAGAGGGTTTCATATCGATACGTTGTGTGAATGTAATTGTAGATACGAATCACCGTCGACGATTTGTGCTCATACTCCTGGAATTTCTGGTACAAAACGGTAGGCCTATACAAAAGGGATATAGTTTATATGGAATTTATGGAATTTCTGGTACAACCATTAGGGTTTTTTATAGTTTACATGGACATAAAATTGCCAATTTTTCTATCAAGAGCATTCATAGGAATGAGTTTTGATTCATACTCATAGAAATGAATTTAGTGTAGGAAGCAGGGAATTACTGGGTGAACTGTGATCCATATTGGCGCGGCCTTCGTCCAACGCGGCGATACTTCCACCGGGATGGCTATGTCTCCGCAGATCCAGACGACCCACTGTGGGGAGGTCATGAATGCCGCTGGAATTTCACAAACATGCACGGAGAGAAGTCCTTAATGGTTTGTGTACGAATAAATCAGTGGCCTCCCTTGAAAGTCTCACGTACGTCCTCCTGGGGATGGAGAATGGAGAACTTCATGGTTGTCTACCAGACATCGCATCCCCAAGAAAGTTCTCGACCAGGTTCGACTGTTGACAACCGTACGGAGTTTTAACTTTTAAAGATTCCCTCTGGTGCAGAAACACCTGCACTTCCGCATAAAATAGCCATGAAGTGCAGTGCAAATCACTAGGACTCCTCCGAGGAGGTCAAAGAATAGAGGCTGAGAAGTTATTTATTGTTTCACATGTATATAATTCTATAGGAAGTTCTCAAATTATTTGGCATATCATAATTTATCATGTATTTAGGGTTTTTGAATTCGCTGTGGTGCACCGAATTATAGTCCAGAAACAGCCGTACTTCTACATAAAATAGCATAAAGTGCAATTCAAATTGCGAGCACTCCTTGAATGGAGGTTGGATTTGGTTATTCTGATTTATGATGTGTCGAAGGAATTGTTTTGTATAGTTTTTATTTATTTCACATATGTCAAACATAGGCTAAAAGAAAATATGCCAATTCATCATTTTGGATTTTAGAGACCACTTAGATGGAATATTTTACAAAGAAGTCATGAATGGTTGAAGAGGCCTGTGACAGCAACTTTAGTTTGCATGATCAAGCATAAGAATATAAGCAGAGGGATGCGTTTGATGCAATATATTATTGATTAGCAGGTTTTTAAATTTTTTTAATATACTATTATATGAATCTTTTTATTTCTTTTATATCTTATGACGGGAAACATACTAACTTTGATTGAGTGTTTGGAGAAATAATACGGATCAATCAGTGGGATGTTTGATATTGCTTAATTTGTATTATGGTTTGTATTTATTAACAAATTATTAAAAAAGAAGTGACATGTTTGATATTGGATAATTTACATTATGGTTTATATATTAAGTCAGATGTTTCTTACTAGGATGTTTTTAGCAGCGGGATGAGGTCTGAACACATGCCATACTATGAAGGAAAATTTTTCTCAACCTAGCTAGTGGGACTCTACTCATTATGGTTTATATTTATTAGCAAATTATTATATAAACAAAATGATATTTTATTTGTAATGAGGAGTCAGTTATTAACATGTTTTATTCAAATGGAAATTTTCAATTTTGTTTTGACAAAAAATTATATGGAGTTTTATTAATATAGAAAATCAAAGTGGAGTTTTATGAATATAAAAAATCAAATCGTTAGAGGATTAAATTTTATAAAGATGATAAAAAAAATTAAAATGATTAAGTTTGAAACTATTATATATCTATTTTCATAGGGATTTTTTCAATTTTGTTTTCATTAAAAATTATATGGAGTTTCACCAATATAGAAAATCAAACTCACCAAGTTATTTGAGTTTCATTAATATATAAAAATTAAAGTTAAAAGCATTCAAAATTTAATACAAATGATAAGTAAAATTAAAATGATTAAGTTTGAAACTATTATATATCTATTTTTATTTGGTCATTGATTGCCAAAAAATAAGGAATAATTTAACACTAAAACATTTAATAGGTAAAGAATTTAAAATATATATACTGTATATTAGATATACATTTTTTTGGTAATTTAAGATATCTAAAATTAATTATTATATAACAATTTGTTTATTGATACAATTCAAGTTTGTTCACTCATTAAGGAATTAATATAAATTAGAATTTATGGTTATTGTACTTGAAATAACAAATACATTAAAAATGTTTAAATAATTCACTAAGATCTTACAAAAACAATATTCAGTATGTAAAGGGGATTTATATAAATTTATAATATTAAAATATAATCACGCAAATCAAGTATATGGAGGTAAAGGAAATTAGAAATAATTATTTAGAAGATAATAATGGTGTATTAAAATGATTAAAATGTCATTATATTAAAGGGGAACTATATCAAGGTTTTATTATAAATTAAGAAAATATTGAAAGGAGGGGTGAATCACCATTTTAACAATTTCAAACTTTCTACTTCTAAGTTGAAACACTTAGCCACAATAATAATGAATAAAAATAACCAAATTCATAAATCTTAAAGCAAGATATTAAGGTGCAAATCCAATTGGGAAAATCACCAACTTTTTTTTACTATGAGGTAGAATAAATTTTTTACTACTAGGTAGAATAAAGCTCGAACTTCAATATACAAAAACTTCTTTTTCTCTACAACCACCAACTTGTTGATTATTCTGATGCCAATAAGAAGGAAGTTTCAACTCCCTCTTTATCAACACCAACTAAAAAGAAGTATCAAAATCCTTGTCCAACGCCAACTAAAAAGAAATATCAAAATCCTTGTCAAAACTTCCTCTTTATCAACACCAACTAAAAAGAAGTATCAAATCCTTGTCACACAATCACCTAGTTTCATAACATTTAAGATCCATTTTTCATTTAATTTTCAAACTAAGATCATAAAGGCTTCCCTATCATAAATAAATTCTCCTTTTCTTCCCACATAATCATATAGTGGTAGCTCTCTCTAGCTCTAAAAAAACTAAAATACTTGTGATAATTTTCATATATTTATACTCATACACTACTACATATAAAGATTTAGAACTAATTCTTTGATGATTCACTATTTTTGGGTTTAACAATTAGATTTATTTTCACCACTATTCTTCAAATTAAGTGTTTTTTATTTTTCTATTCAATAAATTAAACACTCTAATACTCTTTTCCAAGTGTACATTTCTTATTAATCTCCACATTTTATTCTTAGTTAGCCTCCTCAATTTTGTTAAATTGATATTATTTTGATTTGCATGTGATTTTTGCTTTGTCTTAACTATTGTCTTCAATTCTTTCAACTTTTATCTTCTCTTGTTGTTAAATTAGTTAGAAACTTTAATGAGTGAAAATTTAAGGTTTTATTCTTTGTTAACCTCCTCAATTTTGTTGAACTAATATTATTTTTCTTTTCATGTGAGTTTTGCTTTGCCTTAACTAGTAACTAAAATTCCCTTAAATTCTTGTTTACCTCCTCAATTTTGCTGAACTAATATTATTTGTATTTTGATGTGAATTTTGCTTTGTCTTAACTGATGTCTTCAATTCCTTCCATCTTTATCTTCTCTTCTTCTTAAATTAGTTAGAAAATTTAATGAAATTAAAAAATTACTTTAAAACTATTCTACTTTGCTTTTGGTGTCTTCAGTTCCTTCGACCTTTATCTTCTCTTCTTGTTAAATTAGTCAGAAAATTTAATGAAAGTGAAAAATTACTTTAAATCTATTCTACTTTGCTATTATGATGATTTGGTACTTCATTCTCCATTATATATTGGTTTTCATATCATCTTTGTGGTATTCATTCTATTTAAAATTCATTTTTTTTTGTCTCAAAAATTGCCTTCACTTATTTATCTATTTTCTTTATTGATCAACTAGGTAACTCATGTTGCAATTATTTTTACTCTCAACTTTCATATAATCATTGGATTTTTCATGCAACTCACATGCATGTGTTACATGTTACATGCAATTAATAGGCAAAATTTGCATGTTGCATACAACTCACATACATGCCCTAAATGTTGCATCCAATCCACATGTAAAGTATGCATGTCAAATGCATCTCATGTTCATTCCTTCCATGTCACGTGCAATCAATCGGAAACCTCAATATATTCGATGCAATCTCTTAAGGTATGTTCTATAAACCACTTTTGACATCAATAACAACAATCTTTGATATCAATCACAACAATTTGCTAACAATATCCCCTTTTGGCATTGATGACAACACTAAACACTGCAGGTCATTCACTCATGGAAATATTTTTAAACACCATTATCTTGTTATATATTGATTTGTATATTCTCCCCCTTTGTTTTTGAGAATATCCTCTCCCCTTGTCAAAAATATATTATATCAATTTTTTCTCATGTAATGTTTGCTCATACTACCCCTCCTTGACATAAATTACAAAGACTTTAGATATTTGGCTATAACTAATCTCACCTTATGATTATTTTATTCCTATGGATCTTTCAACTCCTTCATTTATGATATTCATATATTCCTGGACTTATTTAGACATCTGCCTTCCTTTCTTGTGAGAAAAGCTAATTAAGAAAAAAAAGACTCTAATTTCACATTATAATTATTTTATTTCTATGGATCTTTCAACTCTTTCATTTATAATATTCATATATTCCCGCACTTATTTAGACATCTGCCTTCCTTCCTTGTGAAAAAGGCTAATTAAGAGAAAAAACTCAATTATACTACTATTATAGAAATCATCCAAAAAGACACAAATTCCCATTGAACTGATGATTCATTATTTCTATCTTATTGTCATCCAACTTACTTTAACGTTACCTAATAATTTTCTACTTTTGTACTCCTTGAGAATTAAGCTAGTCGACTTGAATTTATATTTAGGCCTTTTAATACACCACTCTTCTCCCACAACTCTTTTTTTCATTGATTATTAACTTCTTCACGTGAGTTGAGATAGTGTTGCGTACTCCCCTTTAGACTATGCTAGCTTCATTCTCTCTTTCTTCTGTAATGTTATTATATATGGATAAATGAATTCATCTAAGTAACCTCAAATGGGAATGAATTTACCTCAAAAATTCATATGCATCACTATTTATATTTCTATCTGCATTGGCTTCACTTCAGGTCAACCTCTTCATTTAAATAAAGAGAGACTAAGGATCTGATCTGATCTACTCCCCTTATGAGATTTTCTTCCTTTTTTTCTTCCATAGCTGGGTACATTGAGTCTCGAGAAGGGCATGACCTTCTCATTTCTTCTTCGTCGTATTATGACGAAGTTATTTCTTTATTTTCCATACCTTTATTTCATCATGTTTGGATTGGGTAAGAGGGTTAACAAGGTTGCTACCTCTTTTGTTCGTTTGAATCTTACACATGTTGTAGTTCATACTTTCATAGAAATGGGAATAAAATAATGATATTCTTTAATTTCACTATATTTTTTCCAAAATTAAAAATTAAATATTGGTTGATCCCTGGTTCCTCTTAGCATTCTCCCTTGAAGCAATGGATGAAAACTCACAGTTCTCTACCTTTTTATTTTTAGTGGAAGAATTCTTCTATTGCTTGCTCTTTTCTAGAAAGGGGCCTTATATTGTCATATCTACATTTTGCTACTTTGTGCCCAAATTTTCCACACTTGTAACATTCAACATGATTTAAGAAAAGGGAAAAGGACTTGTTATTCCTCAAGTCCTTTTGACCATATTATTTATTGTTGTATACACACTTATTTCCTAACATTTTGTGCATTATTTTGTCAATGCATTATGATATCTTACTTAATATCTACAATTTATTCCTTTATGTCCATAATTATTTCAAGAAAGACCATAAACATTAAGGAATTGTTGATACTTGGATGCATTTTTCCTTTGAATTATTTGTCTTTCAGGGGTAATTGACATTTGTAGTTCTTCATGTATTCTCTCTAGATTTTCAAATTGTTGTTATGAATAGTTCTTTGTTGCTACTAACTCTGAAGAGTGTTATTCACTTTTTTTTAATGTCATTTATTCTCTTGCCACTATTACTATCCAACACTTCCTTTAGCTTTATTATTGGTGTACTTTTTATCTTCTCCGGCATGCTTGTCTATTTCTTTACCATTTTCCTTCCTAGAGCATGTTTCTTATTTATATCCATGTTCATTCTTGATGGGAGGAGATCTATTGATGCTAAGAATCTCATTTAATATTTCAATATTCTTTTCAATCTTTTAGTATCAACATAGTTGATAACTAGGTTTTTCTAAATCATGTCTTAATGCAACTATCATAGCTTCTAATCTCTTGCAATGATCCTCTTATTCGTACAATGGATTTTTTCATTACTTCACTCATTCTTTTGACTTATTCTTGTTGAGTTTTCATAACAATAGTTTCTTTTAGTTTCTTTTAGTACATCAAAATCTTGATTATTGATCTCTTATTCTTGGAGTAAGTCCTTTTTTATTTTATTTGTTGTTGCGGGCTTCTTGATTTCTTGTAAATAAGATATAGCTTTCATTCTATAATATATTTGTTCATAAAGATATTTTAATTCATCAAGAGAACTACTAGATTCACATCTAGGATCCATTTCATTTTTAGCTTCTTCAATATATTTTTTCCCTTTCTAAGTTCAAGTATTCATTTGTAGACATATGAAGTATACTTTATTTCTCACTACTATGGATGCACCCATCTTCTTCTTCAAATTAAGGAATTTTTTAAGGATTTAATATTTTTCCTATATATATTATTGTAGGCCACTATTTGAATTTGAAAACCCATACATATAGAATGTATGCTAATATTCAATAAAAAAACATGAAATTTACTATTAAAATTGGTAACTTTTTGTCTAATATCATCCATTTAATCGTATATATATGTAAAAAAAAAGCCAATTTTAATTGAATTTGAGAATAGTTTTTCATAACATTGCCAAAAAAATAGCCTATTTGCAAAATTTTGCCCCTAAGATTTTCCCTACTTCAAATAAATAGTCAGAATTTTTTTTCTTATTTTCTTCTTGAGTTGTTCTCTTTCCTTCTTAAGGAATATCTAGATTTATTATTTCTATGAATATAATTCCTTCCACACTACTACTACACTACTACTAGATGCATATCTATATCTTTCATTAGAAATTGGATATGGACCTCTAAAAGATAGATGAGTTATTCTCTTATAATTATTACAATGCATCAACTTAATTTTAGATTTCATCTCCGTAGTGTCCTTCAGGTGATGATCAACAAATTATCCATTTTATATAGGAGAATCCTCTCCATGTTCTAAATGATCTTCAATATTCTTTGAACCGGTGTGTGATTCACCCTTTCGAGAGAACTTCTTGATATCATATGTAACTTAAGAAAATTTATCAAATTTATCATGGTAGCAATGAAACTCATCCAATATCTCTTTTTATTAGATAATTGATTACTATTTCAAAATATGACTCATGCTCTATAAGTAACCATAGATCCAGGTCAAGAGCCTTTAAGTAGATTTTCATTATTACCTTCTAGTTTGTATAGTTTGATCCATTGAAAAATCAAAATCCATCTCGAGTAATCCAATATGGGTTAGCCAATCCATGGAATTTACCTTCTAGTAGCTAAATTGTTCGCAAAAGAACCTACTCCAATATCCATTGTTAGGAAATAGGAAATTATTGTGGGGGTGATGAATTGGTATTTTAAAATTTTCAAAATTTGTTTCTCAAAGTAGAAATACTTAGCAACATAATAATAAATAACAGTGCACTAAAATCATAAATCTAAGCAAATTATATTAACATCAAAATCGGAAGACTACCAGCTCTTTTGATTACGAGGCAAAATAAAGAACAAACTTCATGTTACATTATAGTGGGAGTCGATCGAGTATAAGAATCCTACCTTTCGAGTATAAGAATCCTACCTTGGGGCAGGGTTAGATCTTGATGTAGAAAGGAGCTCTCAACCTCAGGTGGAGAAGGAATCTTATGATTCAGTTGGTGTGAACTGAGCTAAGGCAACATAAGCAAACGTTACAACATAGCTAGGTTATTGGTAATATATAAGCACTGGGGAATAAATCAAGCGGCTAGGCTTAAATCCCACTGCCGAAACCCCAAAAAAAAAGTCGCACAGACAATAAATTTATCTAAAGCACATCAGGCAGGGTTAGATCTTGATGTAGAAAGGAGCTCTCAACCTAAGGTGGAGAAGGAATCTTATGATTCAGGTGGTGTGAAGTGAGCTAAGGCAACAAAAGCAAACGTTACAACATAGCTAGGTTATTGGTAATATATAAGCACTGGGGAATAAATCAAGCGGCTAGGCTTAAATCCCAGTGCCGAAACCCCAAAAAAAGTCGCACAGAAAATAAATTTATCTAAACCACGTCCAATTGATGGAAACTAAAAAAATTATATAGAATCTTTAATTCAACTGCTCATCTGTGAATCCGTCGTAGTATGTCCTTATTTTGTTAAAATAAGATAATTAATTCTCCATGAAGAGTTGGCTAAACATAGAGAGAGTCAGTGAACTGAGTGATTGAGTGGTTGAGTCTTTCTAGTTAACTGATAGATGACTTTGAGTGTGTGATTGCATGTAAAGATATTTTAAGCAATTATCTAGTTCGAAAATGTTTAAATACCCTTCACGGTGTTCATTGTAATCACCATGTTTTATGCTTGATCAATAGAAGAGCAGCTAGTGTTTTGTGTGTGATCAATAAGAAAGCAACAGCTCGTGTTTTATGTATGAATTATTTGTGATTTGTCTCCTTACCTTTTCAACAAACTGGTATGAGAGCGAGTAAGAACCGATTAGCAGCAATTTGTGTGAGAGAAGAAATATATTTTTTCTCGTAATGGCCGAGCACTAACGCATTACAATTATACGTAGAACGTTATAATAGCGTTAGTCTTATCACGTATTTGGAGCTGCTGTGAGGAGCGTTAGCATGCATTCAGCGTGAACCATTCGTTGACGTTTCAAAGGAGTTCCGGAAGTTTCCAAAGGTGTTGGTCTGGCCATTGTGATGTGCCTCAGTTGAGTTGCGTTAATAAACCAACGAACATGCACGTGGTTAAATGACAGGTTTTTGAAAGGTCAACTTTTAAAGCATTCGAAGTCTTTGTTATAAGTTACCATGACTCATTAAGTTATTGAAAAAGAGTTTACGTGAAGGGTGTCTTATATACAGGTTATTTTTTTATATATAAAGATTTTTTTTTTCGTTTAGTATAAAAAAATAATAATTAAGATTTTTTCAAAAGGGTATTTTGCAAAAGTGTTTTTTAAGTTTTTTCTTTTTCTTTTTTTTTAAATAAAAATTTTAGGGTTTTGTTGAAAGGGGTATTTTTTTAAAAGAGTTTTACAAAGGAGAAATTTAGGGTTTTTTCAAAAATGTATTTTTGGAGAAAGATGGCTTTCTCAAATTTCCAGCGCCACTTCCCACCATTTAGAGGGAATGATTATGATGTGTGGGCCATTAAGATGGCAACCATGTTGCAGGCACATGATGTTTGGCATTATGTCATGTTTGGGTTTTAAGAACCTAAGAATGAAGAAGAAGAACAAGCTCTCAGTAATTCAGACAAGAAGAAGAATGCACATGCGTTGCAGCTTATTCAGTAGGGAGTGGAGTGAGCAGTGTTCCAGAATATTATGATCACGTCTTCAACAAAAGTAGCATGGGATATTTTTGTGACAAACTATATAGATATGGCCAAAGTCAATTTTGTTAAGTTGCAGAATACTAGGAGAGATTTTGAAAGTTTGCAGATGAGGGATATTTTCGTGACAAACTATGTAGATATGGCCAAAGTCAATTTTGTTAAGTTGCAGAATACTAGGAGAGATTTTGAAAGTTTGCAGATGAAAGAGACAAAGGACATCGATTGTTTCATGAATTGGGTCATAACTAATGTAAATTATTAAAGATATATGGTGAATATATAAAAGATCAAATAGTAGTTGAGAAGGTCCTAGGATCTTTCTCTATCAAGTTTGATGTTGTATGATTTGGCATCATTGACAGTTGATAAGATGATGGAAACACTTCTATCGCATGAGGCAAGGATAGATAGAAATAAGAATTCCACTTTAGAGGCCACTTTCAAAAGTCATGTTTCTATTTCAAGAGATAGAGGTCAAGACAGAAGGAGATCGAGAGGCAGAGGACGAAGTGGAAGATATCGTGGTCAGAAAGATGGATGAGAAGAGCATGAACATGCAAATGGAAGAAACTACAAAAGATTCAACAATAATGAAAGAGTTGACAAATCAAAGGTGAGATGCTATTATTGCAATAAATTTGGTCACTATGCTTGTGATTGCAGGAAGAAGATAATTGATCAAGTGAGCCAGAGAGCTAATGGCACTACAGAGAGTACTAATTCCACTTTCCTAGCTTGCCATACCATCCATGAACCATCTACTAGTGTGTGGCTGTTAGAGAGTGGTTGTAGTAATCACATGACATGCAACAAGGATTTGGTTGTAAATTTCGATCAATCTTTGAAAAGAGAGGTAAAGTTGGGGACTGACAAGACTGTGGAAGTAGATGGCAAAGGAGTGGTCAACATTCTGACCAAGTAGGGGGAGCCGAAGACAATCTTAGAGGTATATTATGTTCCTAGTCTCAAACATAATTTCATAAGTGTTGGTCAATTGACACAGAAAGGATACAAAGTTATCTTTCAAAGTCAAGAAGTTGTTATACATAACAAGCCCCCAAGCAAGAAACTGATAGCAAAGGTGAAAATGATGAGGAATAGAATATTTCATCTAATTTTGAATTACAGTGGTTAGGTGAGTTCTTTTACAGTTGCATGTTCTCATGATTATTGGTTATGGAACTTTCGATCTGTCAACTTGCATTTTTCTCGTATAAGATTGTTGGAGCAAAAAAGGATGGTCAAAGGATTACTTCCCATCAAAGAACCTGCTAGTACTTGTGAGTGTTGGATCTTGGGAAAGCAACACCGTGAAATTTTTCCAAAGGGAGTTGCATACAGAGCAAAGCAACCTCTTGAGCTAGTTCATACAGAGTTGTGTGGACCTCTGTGGACACAGTCTATTGGTGGAAGTTGTTACTTCCTCACTTTCATTGATGACTACAGTAGAAAGACCTCGGTTTACTTCTTGAAGCAAAAGTCTGAAATTTTTGCAAAGTTCAAAGAATTTAAAGCCTTATTAGAGGACCAAAGTGATCGATAAATAAAGGTATTGAGATCAGATCGTGGTGCGGGATATGACTCAAAGGCATCCCATGATTACTGCAAAAAACATGGGATCAGAAGACAATTTACAACTAGGTACACACCACAGCAGAATGGTGTAGTAGAGAGAAAGAACATGACAATTATGAACATGGTAAGAAGCATGTTGAAAGGCATAAACTTGTCTAATGAGTATTGGACAAAAGTAGTTGCATGTGTTATTTATGTGATTAACAAATCTCCTACAAACAATGTAATTAACAAAGTACCAGAACAAGCATGGTCCGGTATGTATTGCAGCGTATCTCATCTCGGAGTATTTGGATGTGTAGCGTATGCACATGTGCCTAAGGAACAAAGAGGAAAATTGGATGATAAAAGTGAAAAATGCATATTCACTGGTTATAGTGAGAAATCAAAAGCTTACAAACTGTATAACCTTGTCACAAATAAGACCATAATTAGCAGAGATGTTGTGTTCAAGGAACAAGAGTCGGGAATCAAATTGTAGACAAAACAGTTGATGAACAAGTGCCACTAATGGAAGAAGATGATGTAGCAGAAAAGGAGTAGCAAGAATAACACATAAAGACACCAAACAGAGACACACCAATAAGGACTCCATATTTTCGTAGCAGCATGGATCATCAAGCAAATCAGCGGATCAAGATTCTCCCAGCAATCAATGAGCTGATGAATCAAGCAATGGTAAGAGAAAGATGAGAAGTTTGAAAGATATTTACGATGATTTGGATGTTAGTTAATTTTTTTCATTATTGTCATTCCAACCTTCTTTGTTTGAAGAAGAAATCAAACATGAAAATTGGGTGCAAACCAAGGATGAAGAAATTAAAGCTATTGAAAAGAATTATACATGGGACTTGGTTGATTTGCCAAAGGAAAAAAATATCATTCGTGTGAAGTGGGTGTACAAGACAAAGTTGAATGAAAATGGTGAAATTGATAGATTTAAAGCAAGACTTGTATCAAAAGGATTCTCACAGCAACCGGGAATAGAATTTGGAGAATCATTTGCTCTGGTAGCGAGATTGGATACTGTAAGAGTCGTTCTAGCCATAGCAGCTCAAACCAAGTGGAAAGTATATCAGATGGATGTTAAATCAACCTTCTTGAATGGAATTCTAGAAGAAGAAATCTATGTGCAGCAACCTCCAGGATATGAACTTGAAAGTAATGAACAAAAAGTTTACATGTTGAAGAAAGCGCTCTATGGACTAAAGCAAGCACCTAGAGCTTGGTATAGCAAAATCAACAGCTACATGATTAAGAATGGATTTTACAAAAGCAACATCGAGGCTACCTTATACACAAAGTTAAATGAGCGTGGAAAAATATTGATTGTTTTCTTATACGTTGATGATATGATTTTTACAGGTGATTTTCACATAGATGAATTTAAAGAAGCCATGATGAGATAATTTGAGATGATAGATCTTGGTCTCATGAAATATTTTCTTGGCATAGAAGTTGAGCAATCCGAAAAAAGGAATTTTTATTTGTCAAAATAAATATTCCAAAGATTTATTGAAAAGATTCAGGATGGGATATTACAAACCTATCCCTACTCCAGTTGGAACATGTACAAAGTTAAGCAAGGATGATGAAGGGTCAAATGTCAATCCAACTTTATTCAAAAGATTGGTTGGTAGCCTCATGTATCTCACAGCTACAAGACCAGATATCATGCAAGGAGTGAGTTTGATTTCCATATTTATGGAGACTCCAAAAGACACACATTAGAGTGTAGGAGAAGGAATTCTGAGATACATAGTAGTAACTAGAGATTGTGGCATTATGTATGCAAGCATAGAAAGAAGGATTTGATTGGATACATACATAGTGATTTTGCAGGTAGTTTAGATGATAGGAAGAGCATTTTTGGTTTTGTGTTCCACCTTGGTTCAGGTGTGATTTCATGGGAATCGAAGAAGAAACCCATTGTGACACTTTTTTCAGTAGAAGCAGGGTATGTAGCAACAACATCAATAGCATGTCAAGCAGTTTGGTTAAGAAGAGTATTTGATGGACTCAAGAAGAAACAACAAGGATCAACAGTAATATATTGTGACAACACCTCAGCGATTACACTATCCAAGAATAGTGTGTTTCATCATAAGAGAAAGCATATTGATACTATATATTACTTATTAGAGAACTTGTGAGAAATGGATAAGTTCACTTGAAGCATTTTAAATCTAGTGATTAATTGGCTAATATATTTACTAAGTCATTAGCACAATATGTGTTTGAGTTTCATAGAAGAAACTTGGGTGTTGTAAGCCTAACTGAAACATAGACCAGTAGGCATGTTTGAGTTGTCATGAGTCATGTTTTAGTTTAGTAGTCGTGATTAAGGGGGAGTGTTAAAATAAGATAATTACTCCATCATGAGGAGTTGGCTAAACATAGAGAGTCATTTAACTAAATGATTGAGTGGTTGAGTGGTTGAGTGTTTGAGTGATGAGTCAAGTCAAGCTAAGTGATAGACAACTTTGAGTGTGTGATTGCATGTGGTTGCATGTCAAGATATTTTAGGCAATTAGCTGGTTGGAAAAGGTTTAAATACCCTTCACAAGGTTCATTGTAATCATCATGTTTTGTTTGTGATCAATAGAAGAGAAACAACACATTTTGTACGTGTGAATTATTTGTGCTTTGTCTCCTCTTCCTTTCCAACATATTCGAGCATACCCATAGTGATGGAAGTTTGATAATTCAATAATACGAGCTCTTCCGCCATGCTCGAAATTTTATGGCTCTGAAGATGAAGATGAAAATTTTCTTACATCATGTAAAGCATCCTTGCAATTCCTCAAAAATCAAGTTGGATTGTGAGTTTCCATTTCCACCAAACTTTTACACATTTCTACGATTCCCAACATATTCCAATACTTAAATGTTAATCCATGAAAGAAAACTCGAATTTGAAAGTTCTATCAGTGCAAGATGTGTCCATATAATATTCAAATGTAAAAATCTTGCAAACTTGGACAAAGATATATGCTTGTGCAACCAGTTTTCACTCAAAAATGACTGAATTATGCATTAAAGCTTATCAATAGTTGTTTACTACAACTTGAACTAGAACTTATAAACCAAGATTGAACTCAATGGGTGTAATGTGTTACTTTCGCATGCCTACCTACACTATGGCCTATTCTGAGTGGCCATTCCTTCAGTTTGTGCAATGAATGGATATGGAACTACAACAATATCTCCTTAATATGTGAATTTGGAATTGAGTGAAGGTACACTAGTTATCGATCATAAAGGGATGTTTGTCCTAGATGTGTTGCGAGGTAAATTGATTTTACTAATTACTATGCTTTTTCCCATGCTTCTTAAATAATTGAAGGACATAGTTTTTTGAGCTCACATTGAATAGTAGAGAAAACCGATAATTAAACAAGGGAGCACCGTATGGGAAAAATGAGACAAATGAAACTCATAAATTAAATGTGTAAGCCCATGAGATTCGTCTTTATATCTGTGACTAGTTGTATCATTATATATTACATTTAGAAAGTAAGTAGAGGACTATCAGACTTTTTTAATGTAGGAAATTATTGATTATCAAGACGAGGCTAAGTCATTGAAAAAATGAAGTCCAAAGTTGGGATGTGCATGTTCATTTCTCTAATAAAATCTTCATTGTGCATAGAAAATATTACTTTTCTACCTCTATCGAATTCCATGCCCAACTCTTTTAGATTAAGTCTTCTAAACAGATCATCCACAATAAGAAGAAATTTCCTTGTCTTGAGATGTGAAGGCAACACAATATCTTCCTAAACATTTGAACAACTTGCAATATCTAACTTGATTTTGTGAGCAATATATTGGAACTATGAAATGGGAATCTAGGTAATTGTAAGTCAAATTACAACATCAAAGATGTTAGTATAACCTTGAAAGTATTGTAGAATTTTTGGAGCATTGTCATTTTCCAACCCCACACATTCCATATATACCAATGATGTTAACATGGGGATTTTTAGTTAGCCACAACTTGAGCTGCATCTGGGCATAGGTAATCCTTGAACTCCAAATCTTGTTGTAATAGGTATTTTTGATCATGTGCCGAGGAGACACCATAATCTGTTCAGAATTACAAAGTGTTGTGAAGTCTCTTTCAAGTTGGTGAAATAGCTTGTCAAATGTTGTCTTCCATTTTTTTATTTTCTTCGAGAGTTTCGGAGGAAAAGGAGGAAATGAAGACATGGTTGTTGTTGTTTCCATCTATCAAACAAGTATCTCGCCTCATCAACTGTGCCTTGTATAATTTTGAAGCGATCTTTCAATGTGTCTAACAACTTATTTTCGTAGTCTTGGAATTTTTTGTTTATATCATGTACAAGCCTCTTCATTTGAAGTAGCTCAGCGCGTTTGAAAAGTTGATTGCTTAGATTCATAAGACTTTTTGCATTGGCGGGGACTTACTCCTTTGAAACCCTCTTTGTTCTTTCCTATATTCTCTCATGTACCTAGTTTTATTAATATGTTGGTTTACTTCTCTAATCATAAATATGTGGGAGTTTCTATGAATAACTTTATGAGAGTGTATTTTATAAAAGCATAGAATATTAATCACCGTATTGTGTTTTCCCTTGAAATTATTATAAAGGGTTGTATATTATTTATGTTGTTGTGTAATATCACGGTCGGGTCAGATTTTACTAATATTACCTACAAATCTCTTCCTTGGCTTTGTAAGTTGTAATACAATCCATCCACTTCATAATGATAATATATCAATGTAATCTTAGAAGTATTCTAGATTTTTTTTTTTGAAACTGGACTATCAGTGAGACCATCTTCCTAGGAAAATAACACTCAATCCATTGACCACTAGATACCTATAATTAATTATATTAAGGAAAATTGGTATACAAAGTATTAAATTATTATCTAGGTAGATTCACAAACCAAGTCGAGTGATATACTTGATTTACGTGCTTGACTCATCAAATGTTTCCTTACCTAATAAAATTCTTAATGTTTAAATCTAAACTATGTGTTTTGTATCTTTCTCTCCTTTGGAGGGTACTAAGATCCCTCACATAATGATATACTTTCACTCTAGTTATTAACCTTTCTCCTAAAATGAAAACCAAAATAAGTAGCAAAAGTGTGATTACTCTTACAAAAGTAGACGTTTAATTTTATTATTGCCTAAACCGACAAACACTTTAGGCTTATGACTTATTTTTTCTAAGATACCTAACATGCTAGTATTCTTACAAGTACTTAATAAACTAGGATAGAATATAATTACTCCTTAATCATATGTATAAAAGTTTTCTACCATAATTACTTTCAATTTAATCATGGAAATCTACCTACAATTTAAAACATGATAATAAACTATAATTGATCTAAAGATGGGGCATTAAAAGGCTTCTTGTGAGATTAGAAGAACCTCTCCCACTTCCAAAGCTTAATTATTCCCAAGACAACTATGATTAACTAATGCGGAACTAATAATGTGCTTGACAATAAGGTGTATGCTTATGTTTATTTTAACTGATTATATGCTTTAAAATATGTTGTTTGTGCTGGTATGTGAACACATGTAATAGTGCAACAATGTAGCAAATAACAAACACATGGACAACAATATTAATTTTGAGTTCACCCAAAACTCTTGGGCTACGTCTCCTTGAGTTCTAGTCAACTCAACTAGGCTCTCTGGGATTATGGAAAAGTCCTTTTACAAGCTCCACACTCAACTCCACTATTTTACATAGAACACAATGGGTTTAGACACCATCTTATCCCTGGCTCTGAAGCTCTTAGGTTTTCTAGCTCTTGGCTTTAGCTCTAGATCTTGGCTCTTAGCTCTGGCTTTGGCTTTTCACTCTGGCATGTGGCTCTGGCTCTAGCTCTTGGCTCTCAGCTCTGGCTTCCTTGAGCTCTCTCTCTCAGCCTCTGCATGCCTCTATGATTTGCTTGACCCCCAAGTGATCCCCAACAACCTTCCAACAACCCTTTTTCTCAGTCCTCTCACTCCTCACTACAGTTGTGTGCTTTGTGCTATTTGAGGCATTCTACCGGCTTTTCGGCTTTCCCGATCATTTCTCTGCGTGTAATCATCCCTTTATGGTTCTGGAACTTCCTTGCGTGTTGTTTATTCGATTGGCTATCTGGCTATGCAGTTCTATGGTTCAAACGCGTCATTTTC
>APFE031011197.1:0-39466 GCA_000404065.3 Pinus taeda
ATAGTTGGGGCTTGCTACTTGTTGGTGTGTTGGGGTAAACAAACTTGATGTGTTTTTTTTTATCTCTCAATTGGAGTCTATGGAATAAGAAAGAAATTTGATAACTTAAAAAAAGTGGTAGCTTGACAAAAGTTGTAGAGAAAAGATTAATCTCTCCTACCTTGACAGAACTCGTTGTCAATATCAACACCTACAAGAACTTTGTTGTGGAATATTATAAAAACTAATAGAAGGATGTGAAAGAGTGTATTGTAAGAACCTTGACAAACATGGCCACTGAAACTTGGAACATTGTTTGTAGGAAGAGAAAATTATGTTTCTTTTTTCCAAACATGCATGTTAGTATATGACAGTTTAATGAATATGTTTTCTTATTATCATATATGGTTTCATACTTTAACAAAAAATTCGCCAAGACTTCACAATGTTTTATTATTCAGTAAAAGATTTGCCAAGATCTTACAAGATTTTATAATTCAGTGAAAGATTCTCCATCACTGTACAAGATAATATAATCTTGTGAGAGATTCACCAAAAACATTATATATTCATATTATATTATTGATAAAATCGCCTCCCATTTTTCCTATGTATCATAGGGATTAGACCATTTATTATACATATAAATTTAGGGTGGTTCTTAAAACTTCCATGCCTGGACCCGACATATGGATGGTTGAATTTACCTGAGCTTCTACGAACTGATAGGTATTGATTTATTAAACATTGTTGAAGAATGTTCCTCTCAGCAGATGTATGGAGCTTACAACACTACTTTCATAGCTCTGATTCCCAAATCAGACAATCTGATTTCATTTGATGATCATAAACCATCTCACTCTACAATGTGATTTATAAAATCATTGCAAGGATCATTGCCAATCGAATCAAACCAATCTTATTATATCATATTTCACTGGAAGAGATCACTTTCCTGGAGGATCTTCAGATACATGTGTTGGCTTGAGGGGGCTTGGACCAAGTTTCAGAGTTAGTTGCGTTAACCAATAAAACCCTACACTACCAACCCTTTCAACAACAACACGTGTAGAGCAGGCTGTTGTCTCACTCGAGGTAGTATTCATGGATGCTAGAACCTAGTTTTTGCATCCAAAGATTTATGTGATGTGTTTCTGTCAAACTTAGGGCTTTATCCCGACCTTCGTGAACCCTAACCCTTAAAACCGGGAAATTACGACAACTAACTGTTAGCAGATCTATACCCTTCACCAATTGTGCTAAACATGCATGACATCATATAATAAGCAGATTTACTTCTTCAGGCATCTATTAAGTACTTTTCTATATTAATTGCATTCAACAGATCAACATTATAGTAAATTCAGAGATAAACAACAACACACAGATAATTCTTCAAAATCGGCCTTTATTATGATTGGAGCTTCAATTATAGTCCTTTCCAACCATGCCTACATAGTTGTATGGGGTCACACACTCAGCTACGGACTTACCAAGGTCTCCGCGCACATAGTTGCATGAGCCTTCCGCTTCACCTAAGTACAAAAAATAGACCCAAATCTTGCAATTGTATCTCTTACTTAGATTCATGGATATCTCTATGAATGTTCTATGACACCTTTTTTTATCCTTCTTAATTACAATACCATGGTCTGCGAACCATGGGCGAGTCACAAAACAACTTGACTCTTAACAAATTAAGGGGCTTTGAACTTTCTAAATCCCCTTTGACTCCTATCGACCTGTGCTACACGCGCTCCGCTCCTCAAAATGCTGAAACTTTACAATATTAACAAAACTTTACAAAATTTGACCCCAAAGGACCCTATCCCAATAAGGCCCCAACACAAAGTCATGACTCGTCCCAAGTCACTCTGATGGTGTTGCCTTGACCTTTGCTTGCAGACCGCTAAACTCTGTCTTCAATGCTTGAAGATTTGTTGTTCCCTCCGCAACATCCTAAAGAACTTCTTCGACAAGTTTCTATGTGGTTGTGTTAGGTCCCTATAATACTAGTGATTTCCCCATTACTATTGTCGTTGTATACCTTAATGTTATTGCTTTTCCCCTATTGTCCTCATATTGTTATTATTGTACCCCATAGAATCCCACTATTGTTATTTTTGTGCCTTTCTATTATTATTGTTAGGTCAAGTTTGGTTATATTGCGACCCCTTAGACTCCTATATATAGAAAGGAGGTTTTGTTCTTTGAATCATCTAAGAAATGGTAATTTGTGTAATGTAAATGAGGTTTCCCCCTCGAAGAGGCTTATTCCTAAGGCATTGATCTATCTCTTCTATCTTTTTGTGAGCTAGTTTCATAACATTTGGTATCAGAGCTTTGGATTCTAGGGTTTCACTGCTCCAAATAGGTCATCGTAGAAGTTTCGTTATAACTTTTTCGCTACAAAATTTCAGAAGCTAAAAAAAAAACCATTTGATACGGAATTGGTTTGAACCTTTGCACCGATTTTGATATCATGTCTCGCTATATTTTCGAAGATATAAGCTAAGGAATTTATGGTTTTGGCAGACTCCCGAATTACATTCCAAGCAGGTGACCTTGGGAAAATCATCATAACTTTTTCTTTGAGCATCAGATTGAATTTTCGTAATAAGTTACAGAAAGAGGACAGACTGTAGTTTTTTGGGTATCATTTTTAAAACCTAAGGTTGATATAGTGACCCATGGCTCGTTGTACAAGTTAGCTCTATTGAACCAGTCTATACTCAGGTAATCGTGGGAGATTTGGCATAACTCTTCATTGGAGAATCCAATCTTGATCAGACTTGCGAGGATAGAAATATTTCTCAGCGGGTTACTGCAAGAATAAATTTCAGACCTTGGAGATCCAAAATTACATAAATACATCATATTCAATATCAAGCTCCTACAAAATGAAAAAAGGTGTGTGGTTTTTTTTTTAATTTTTGCATAAGATTGGTTTGAAAAATTAGTTTGAAGGAATTCAAAGGGCATAGTGAAGCATTATTATTGGTAATTGATGCCCCGAAGAAAAAAAAATGGAAACACCTATTAAGCAACCTGAAAACTCTAACATGACACATGAAGAAGAGGAAGAAATGCAACATGATATATCAAAATTACGAGACGAAGTGCAACAAATTTCACTTGCACAAAAAGTAACATAAGCTAAGATGGATGGTTTAAAGAAAGACGTAGAAGCTAAGATGTATGGCGTGGAAGCTAAGATGGATGGTTTAAAGAAAGGTGTAGAAGCTAATATGAATGACATGGAAGCTAAGATGGACGGCGTGGAAGCTAAGATGGATGGCGTGGAAGCTAAGATGGATGATTTAAAGAAAGGCATGGAAGATTTGAAGATAGATTTGACAAAGTTTCTACAAGAAATGCTTACTAATGGCGAAAGGGTAGTAAAGGAAACTCATGATGAGAACAAAATAAATCTTAATCGTGATTTCATAGACTCTAATGTTGGATCGAAGAACCACCATGTTCCAAAGATTGATATGAGGAAGTTTGAAGGAAAGGATCCTAGAACATGGATACTACAGATGGAGCAATTTTTTGATCTCCATAATGTGCAAAACACACAAAAGGTACATATTGCAACTTTATATTTGGAACCAAATCAGTTTGTATGGTATCAATGGCTTTGCTCTCATAAACAAATTATCACTTAGGCTATTTTTACAGATGAAATGATAGCACATTGTGAGGATACAAAAAAAAAAACACTTTTTTTAGCCAATTGATAAATATAAAACAAAAGGGTTCAATGATGGAGCACATTGGGGACTTCCAAAAATTGAATATAATGGTAAAAGATATTCCAGAGGAGCATAGGATTGATGTGTTCATAGGGACTTTAAAAGAGAGCATCCAACATGAGGTTCACCTTTGGGAAGTAGATTCATTGGAGAAGGCATTCAATTTGGCAAGAAAAATGGAAAGAAAAATTATGGCAACAAGGAAGCCTACCACTCACAATCATAAAGATGGAAGTGTTGTTTCCCCTAACCATCCACAACCTACAAGGTTGACACCACAGCAATTGGAAGAAAAAATAGAAAAAGGGCTTTGTTACAATTGTGATAGCAAATACACTAAAGGTCATAAGTGTGTCGAGAAGAAATTATTTTACATAGATTATGAAGAGGAGGAAGAAAAGGAACAAGAAATGTCAAAAGAAGAGGATATACATCGGGAAAAAACCCTAGAAAAAGAAGAAATGAATGCAACCATATCTTATAACGCATTGGCTGGAATTACCACTCCTCAAACTATCAAGATAGAAGGGCATATCAAGAAGAAAAAGGTAATAGTGTTGATTGATTCAGGAAGTACCCATAATTTTATTCATTATAAGATAGCCAAGGAATTGAATTTCTTCCTATATCTAGCATGAGAGTGTCAAGTGATGGTTGCAAGTGGAGGAACCATAAATTTCTCAAGAAAGTGCCATAATATCAAGCTATCCATGGGAGAATATGTATTGAATAGCCCAATGCTTTCCGTTCCAATGGGTAGTGTTGATGTTGTACTAGGAGTCCAATGGCTACAATCCTTGGGTACAATAGCTTTTAATTTTCAAGAACTTTTTATGAAATTCTCTTCAGAAGGAAAGGAAGTTGAATTAAGGGGTATCGCAAGGAAATCGGAAAAGACAATCAGCTCTAATGGAATGACAAATCTTCTAAAGAAACAACAACGAGGCATAGTTGCACAATTATGTTCACTAGAGGTTCCCACTAGAAGTTTGAACATCTTAAAGAGGCAATGTGCCAAGCACTAGCCTTAGCTACATGGGACTTCACAAAAACCTTTATTGTGGAATGTGATGCCTTAGGAGATGGAATTGTTGTTGTTTTAATGCAAGAAGAAAGACCCATTTCTTTCAAAATTCGTCCAATCAAAAGAAAGTATTTACACAAAGCTATTTATGAGAAGGAAATTTTGGCAATACTACATGCACTTAAGAAATGGTGACCCTACCTAATGGGAAGGCACTTCAAGGTAAAAACAGATCATGATAGTCTTAAATAATTTTTAGAACAAATATTATCTTCAAAAGAGCAACAAAAATGGGTCACAAAGATGTTCGGTTATGAATTTGAAATCATCTACAAAAAAGCGAAGCAAAATGTTGTGGCTGATGCACTCTCAAGAAAGGATGAGGATGTGGAAGAATTTCTTTGCAACATTTATTTTATCCGACCAGATTGGATAAACAAAGCAAGGGATGAATGGAAGAATGACGAGGAAGTGTGGGCACTCATTCAAAAGATACAACAAGATCCCAGTACATCTAATACATTTAGCTGGAAAAATGATTCGTTATGGTACAAGGATTGGTTATACCTATGTAAGAATTCCCAACTCAAACAAAATATTCTTAGGGAATTGCACACCTCTCCCATAAGAGGGCACTCAGGATTTCTAAAACCCTCCTAGAGGGTTAGGAAGAATTTTTTTTGGGATGGGCTTAAATCGGATATTCAAAATTTTGTGGTGGAATGTTTGGTTTTCCAACAAAATAAAGTTGAAACAATTAAGACCCCAGGACTATTACAACCTTTATCCATTCCAAGCCAACGTTTGGAGGAGGTTTCAATGGATTTTATCTTAGGTTTACCCAAGTCTGAAGGAAAAAGTGTTATCATGGTGGTAGTTGATAGACTTACCAAGTATGCACACTTTTCAGCATTATCTCATCCATTTAAAGTGAGTACAGTTTCTACTAAAATTATGGAAACAATCCAAAAGCTACATGGAAACCCAAAGATTATTGTAAGTGACAGAGATCCCATTTTCACTGTAAATTTTTGGACATAATTATTTTCTTGTCTTGGTACTCAGTTAGCTCATAGCTCATCTTATCATCCTCAATCTAATGGGAAAATTGAGATAGTAAACAAATGTTTGGAGGGATACCTTCGTTGCTTTGTATTTGATAAATAGACACAATGTGTCAAATGGTTTCCTCTAGCTGAATGGTGGTATAAGAATTCCTTCCATACAGCAACAAAAATGACCCCATTTATGGCACTTTATGGGTATCATCCACCATCCGTCACATCATATTTGAGAGAAAATTCTAAGGTTCAAGCAATGGAAGATCACGTCGAGCATCAGCGACAAGTTCTCCAACTCTTAAAGGATAACCTCACCTTGGTGCAGAATAGAACGAAACAACAGGCAGATCAACATCATTCCAAAAGAATTTTTGATGTAGGTGATTGGGTATTCCTACGGCTACAACCATATAAAAAAATGTCCCTTAAGCAAGCTAAGAAGGATAATAAATTATCTCCAAAGTATTATGGTCCGTACAAGGTGTTGCAAAAGATAGGTACTATGGAATACAAATTGGAGCTTCCTGCAGCTTCCCAAGTGCACCCAGTTTTCCATGTTTCGTGCTTAAAGAAGGTTATAGGTGACAAGCTTCTGATTCAAACAATATTTACAGAACTTGATGAGGAAGGAAAAATCATATTGGAACCCGAAGTAGTCAAATAAACAAGAACTCGACAGCTACGAAATCGATCAATTTCAAAGTATCTCATCAAGTGGAAGAACTTACCTGTTGAAGATTCCACATGGGAGGATAAGAATTTTATACAGAATCATCTAGAACTACTCAAGCATTGAGGACAACACTTTTTTGAAGGAGAGGGGCATGTTAGGTCCCTATAATACTAGTGATTCCCCGATTACTATTGTTGTTGTATCCCTTATTGTTACTGTTGTGCCCCTATTGTCCCCATATTTTTATTATTTTGCCCCATAAAATCCCACTATTATTATTTTTGTGCCTTTATATTATTATTGTTAGTTCGGCGTTGGTTATATTGTGACCCCTTAGACTCCTATATATAGAAAGGAGGTTTTTTCATTTGAATCATCTAAGAATTGTTCATTTGTGTAATGTAAAAGAGGTTCCCCCTCGAAGAGGCTTATTTCTAAGGTGTTGATCTATCTTTTCTATCTTTTTGTGAGCTGGTTTCATAACAGGTTGGACCTTCGACTACAAGGCCCACAATTCTAAGCGTCTTTTGAGTAGCCTTCAATTTTCTCTAAACTGTATTTGATAGTTGACTTGCCTCATCGGCCCAAGGCCGCATCCTTGAGGAAATGATGGAGGCCTTATGAAGTAGCTCATCAATCTAGTTTTGGATGAAGTTTCCTTCCTGTAGTCTAGTGAACCTTTCCACTGGTGGTAAGGTCCACGTTGTTTCCCTGATCTCGTCAAGCTGCATCTATTTTTCTCGAATGTCTGCTTCAATTTTCTGCAAGTGTGGATCCTGATACGGTGAGTTCCACATCTCCATCGTCTACTTAAACAATTAGTTGCAATCCTTGACTGCAACTTCCAGAGTAGTCAAATCTTCTTTAATAGCAACCTCGTGCTACTCTCTGACTTCCAAAGGAGTGGTTGGTTGCAGATTAAGTTGAAGCTCTAATATATACAGTTTCAGCTCAAAGCGGACCTTTCCAATTTCCTCCTTTGACTCCTCCACCACAACAACTAAATTCTTAATTTTCTCTGAAGAGGACGCTTCTGCTGGAATTTGGAGCTTAAGAAGCTCACTAGAGACGTACACTATCATTGCTTCCAGCTTCTGACTTTGCGCAACGATCTCTTCACGTTCTTTGAGCACCTGCGCCTTTTCCTTAAACATTTTCTCGCTTGCTTCAGGCTCACTTGTTCCACACTCACCTAGATCACCCTTGCCTGGACCTACAATTCCTTTAGGTCCTATTGTACTTTGTCCAATTCCTAATGGTATTGATCCTTGACATGTCCCCAAATATTTTCCATGGCGTTGCAGACCACATCACTAATCTCATAAAGGTCCCCCTCCTTGAGGACCAATGGTGTCGTTGATCCGGATCTTAGGGGGAGGCCCCCAAGATCTAAAAGATTGAAATGGACCTTGGGGGGGAGGCCCCCAAGCTCTGAAAAATTGAAATTTATAGAAGAAAAAGTGCATAAGTCCCAATAAAAAAAACCACAAAGAAATTTTTTTATTAAAATGAAGAATAACTGTAAAAGCTACGTTGTGGCGGAAAAGTTGTCCTTTTACAAAATGTGACTTGTTACTTATAGTATTTTTCAATTACAATACCACGGGTCAATTCCATGGGTGAATGAATACCATGGGTGGATGTCACAATACCATGGGCAAATACCATGGGTGGATTTCACTTACAAAACCATGGGTGGATGCCACTTACAATACCATAGGTAAATTCCATGGGTGGATGAATAACATGGATGGCTGGATACCATGGGTTGATGCCATTTTCTATTCGGATCATTCCTCCCTCCTTAAGAAGCAATGGTCCCCATTGCGTGAAGTTCCCTCCTTGGAAGCCTTTGTTGAATATGAAGAGCCACTCAAGAGAAGGATTTTATGTTGTTAACCCATAACCATGATGAGCGAAGATCCGAGGATAAAGATACCTTGTAATTCTTGCGACCAACTATGATACTGACAGTGTGTGGTCTAGCAAATGGACTCTGATCAAGTGTGGGTTTGTGGATGACCCATAACCATGACAAACAAAGATCCGAGGATAGAGATACCCTGTCATGCTTGTGACCAACTGTGATACTGACAGTGTGCGACTTAGAAAATGGACTTCGATGAAGTGTGGGTTGTGGTTGACCCATAACCATGAAAAATGAAGATTTGAGGATAGAGATACCCTATAATGCTTGTGACCAACTGTGATACTAATAGTGTGCAGCCTAGCAAATGGACTTCGATGACAAGGATTTTGTGCAGTTGACCCATAACCGTGATGTTGGTTGTTGATGAAGTAGCAGGTGCCTGCATAGCCTGGGGTGGGAGGGCACATCTCCAAAGAACCCAGGCCAAATGTTGCTATGCTGAAACTGATGAATGTGAAGTAGGTGGGTACTAAGGCGTGGTGGGAGGGCACGTCTCCAAAAGGAACCCACTCCGAATGCTACTCCAGAATTAAAATGGGCATAACTCGGTCAATATAACTTTAAATATTTATTATAACATGTTTTTGGAAACAGAATGACCATTTTTCATCTTCGCATGTGTTGGAAATCCTTATCTGGACACTCTAGAATCTCATATTGGCGCTGCAACATTTCCTCCATCACAAAAGTTCTAAAAAAATAGTTGATTTTAAATCAGCGATATCTCCGACATCCAAACTCCGATTCGACCCTTTATTTTTTTGAGATGGAGCAATGTTTTTAGAGGAGCTCAGATCTACAATCAATTTTCTGAAATTATGCACCGAAATTGCAAACAAAAAGGATAGGAGAGTCATCATCCACAAAATTCCATCAGAAACATTTCTGCAATATGGTTGATTTTAAATCAAGGATATCTCCCTCATCCAGACTCCGATTTAGCCGATTGTTTTTTTGAATTTTGGTATGTTTTTGTAAGGGATCCATATCTATTTTTTTTTTTTTTAATTTTGCACCAAAAATTTCAAATCTGATCTGCAAACTCGCCACCCAAAAACATTCCTACAAAAAAAAAAAAAAAAAAAAAAAAAAAAAAAAAAACTCTTCCTGCTTGACGCAAGAAAATGCTCTATGGAGGATGTAGCACATGCTTGAAGTTTGTTGAATATTGCTACAAAATTTGAACTGAAATATGCATCAAACCCTCATTCCCATGGAATCATAACCTGCTCTGATACCATTGATCCGGATCTTGGGGGAGGCCCCCAAGATCTAAAAGATTGAAATGGATCTTGGGGGGAAGGCCCCCAAGATCTAAAAATTTGAATTTTCCAGACGAAAAAGAGGAGAATGCCCAATAACAAAACCACAAAGAATTTTTTTATTAAAACGAAGAATAATTGTAAAAGCTACATTGTGGTGGACAAACTTTCCTTTTACAAAATGCGACTTGTTACTTATAGTATTTTTCAGTTACAATACCACGGGTCATTTCCATGGGTGAATGAATACCATGGGTGGATGTCACAATACCATGGGTGGGTTTCACTTACAATACCATGGGTGGATACCACTTACAATACCATGGGTAAATTCCATGGGTGGATGAATAACATGGATAGATGAATACCATGGGTTGATGCCATTTTCTATTCGGATCAATTGCACTCGCATACTTGTCGAACATCTTCTTCTTGTGAGGTCTCGTGGAACTTCACATCTACCTCTTTCTGACCCTGAAGGGGGACTCCAAGTATGTGCCCCCTTCCTCTTCACCCTAAGTCTCGACCTCCACATTTGTGTGCTCTGTTTAAGGTTCTTCGAGGTCAATAGTGACCTACGAAGTTGTTGCATCTTTCTCCTTTGGTGTTGTCATCTCATTTATAGAGATCTTTTCTTTCGATGCTTCCCTCTCTTTGACAGAAAGTTTTTCTTGCTACACTCCCTTTTCTTTCTATGTAGCTTTGTCTTTCTCCTTTTGTTCTTCTTTCTCCTTGTCTTCCTTTGTTGTTGTCGTAGCTATGGTTTTCCCTTTTTCTCCTTCCAAAACCTTACTTGTTCCTCCACCTACGTCAGATGGGGTGAACCATTCACTCAACAATTTTCTGATGACCCCCATAATGCCATGTTCTACGACTAAGAATGGAAACTTATGCCATGTGCCTGTGGCACCCTTCTTTGTGCATATAGACAAATTGTAGAAATATTCCTTGAAATCTGCAATAATGGTATACTGCAGATGTTAACTTGGTGACAAACGCGGTTGTTGGTTGATCACCATCCACAACTCAGACTCGAACAAGACACAGATGATATTTATTTCCATGACGCATTTAGGATCTTTCGTCACTCACAGTGAGGCAAATTTCATAGCCTCACATAAGTTTGGATCATGTGTCAATAACTAGCTCTCCTCAGGCATCCTCTTGCCACCAGCACAATCAATAGAAGTAGTGGAATGCTTTGCCATCCTCCTAGGATTTGTGGCAATCCTCCAAGAAGTCATTACACAGATATTTGTCCCAATTATATTAGACTCCTTTGCTACACTGCGCATCCAAAAATACCACTGGTGCCGGCACTTCATCGGCGCAACACTTTCACATGATCTTTCCAGCCAAAATTTGTGCAGCAAACTACACAATGCCATCCGATATAGAGCTAATCTCACAGCAGCATGACTTATTCACCAACCCGAAGTCGCTCTTCATCTAGTCTGTCAACTTCTTCTCTTGCAATTTACCCACAAAATTATCTACGAAGTTCACACCCTGATAAGGTAAAAAGGTTATTCGATGGACCAACATGTCGGTAATTGGAATGGGTCCTCCCAAACAAATCCACCGATCGTGAACTAGCGCCAATAATTGACGCACATAGATAGTGTTAATGGTATTGCGGCTAAAATGTGGCACCCACAACATGTTGAGCAATCCGACGTGCTCAATTACGACCACCCACTTCATTGGCTCAAGTCGTGTAACATCCGACTCCTCATAGTAGACATTCTTCAGATATTTTTTTGGTTCCAACTGTGGGGACTTCACGTGATCACCCAAGTCCTAGTCCTCCATCTTCAAAAATGATATCTGGGCCAACAAATTTTCCTCAAAAGGTATGTCATCTAGCAGTAATGGTGTGGAGACCTGGAATTTCGTCGAATCTAGGTCCTTAGTCACTTTGGCTATGGATTTCCTAGGGGGTACATAAGGTGGTAGCCAAGTAATCAGTATTGCTTCGGCTGCATCAATATATTCAACCCCCATATTCAATTCTTCCTCATCCAAGTCTAGGGGTTTTCTCAGTTGCTTGCTCCTATCCATCGACCCTTCTGTATGACCTCCATTGGATTTTTGCATGGTGATTGTCGGACCAGTGCTTGCTATGGTTTCTTTTGCTTCTTCTCTCTTGTCATGGAGGTAGTGAGTTTAGGCCTCTGCGACCTAGGAACTGTGGTAGGTACAATTGTGTTGTAGTCATTCTCTCCCGGAATATTTCCTTCTTCCGCTCAGGTAAATCCACCTCCCACCCCAGACCTTGCTGCAAAAACTTCTCTCGTATCTCTTTCCAATCCCCTCCAAACATGTAGCAATTGTCTTGGCACAAACTAAAGCACAAAAGCTCAAGTAAATTTCTCTGAAGAAAAGTGTTCAAATGTGGAGCAGGATGTTGTATTTATAGCCCAGTTTGAATTCAAATCCATTCGTTCCCTCCAGATCTCCATCATTAATGCTCTTTTGGCAGCATATGTCTAAATATATGCACCTTAAATGTTGTCCCCGTGCTCCCTTTAAAGAAACTAGCCATCCAATCATCTATAGTGTTGTCAATGGTTACTTTTTGGCCAGGTTGAGTGGGTACCCATCATGCTAGCATAGCTCCTTCGTCGAAACTCTCCTCTGTGCCTTTCTCCTCATCGTCGCATAGCCCCTTCGCTTCACCAAACTATCCTTCTTGCAGTGTAGTTTATAGTCTCACACTTCCTTGCAACTGCCTAAATTAATAAGATTTTCCTGCCTCCATATAGTCATTGCACAGGCGTTAAGGGAGTTTTGAGGACTAAAATGGGCCTCCTAAGAAAAATGTACAACCAAAATAAACTTTATAAGAACCAATAAGATTCAAGATGATGATGCCAACCATGGGGGATGCTTCATCATTTTTGGAGTAAAAAATTAAAAGGATTAAAAAATAATAAAATAATAAAACTACTTTTTCATCATATTTTCAACTTATCTCCCCAAGATTTTACTCAAATTTCAAGAGGGACTACTCATTGGATGCAAAATTTAATTCCTCATCCAAAGAGTAGCCATGTTGCACACTTTTAATGGACCCTACTACACGAAAAAAAAAGAAATACATTAAAAAATGTGTTGCAATCACATTTTCTATGTATTTCTCATTTTTCGTGTAGCAGGGTCCATCGAAAGTGTGCAACATGGGTACTCCTTGGATGAGGAAATCAAAGTATGCATCCAAAGAGTGTTTCCGCTCCAAATTGGATTAAAAGCATGGGGAGATAAGTTTTAAAAAATAAATTAATTAATTAAATAAAATAAAATATATTTTTTCCCTCTACAATTTGATTATGTAATCTAATATTATTTTATTATTTCCACTATTATTTTATAATTTCCTTAGGAGTCCCATTTTAGACCTAAAACTCCCCTAATGGGTGGGATCACCCCTTTATCGCTTCAACTGACTCCCATTGATTTTTCCTGGAAATAGCTCCCTTTTCAACTTCGCGGGCTAAACGGCACCGCCATCCGTAATCTCCTTGACGATGTATGGCCCCAACCAATGCATCTGAAACTTTCCTAGAAACTTCGTGAACTTGCTATCATACAACAATACTAAATCTCCACTTTTAACGAGGCCCTTCTTAATGTGGCGATCATGCCACGCCTTTTCTCGAGCCTTCTGCGCCTGGTGATGAAAGCCTGCCAAGAAGCGATCTTCTTCTAACTCAAGTATCTATGTGAAGCATTCCTCCATGGTATCCTGATATGTCATCTCTCTGACTACAACAATCCACAAACTGGGCATGATGTACTCCATTGGCATCATTGCCTCTTTTCCATAAACCAACCTAAACGGTGTCTGTCCAGTCAATTTCTTACAAGTAGTTCTATATGCCCAAAGAACAAATGGTATGCGCACATCCCAATTGTTCCTATTTGCATTTAAAATATTAATTAAAGCACTATCCAAGATTTTATTAAAGGCTTCCACTATACAGTTTGCTTGAGGATGATACGACGTGCTTTTCTGATAATGCATCTGGAATTCTCCAAGCAAAGCAACAATTGTTTCATTCGCGAAATGCAAACCCTTGTAGCTCATCAAAATATTAGGAAAACCAAGCCTTGACATAATGTATTCAAATATGAACTTCGAAATTATAGCCGCACTACAATCCTTCCCAGGTTGCACCTCAACCCACCTAGTCAATTATTTTGTTGTCGTGATGATGTATCGTGCTCTTGTCTTCTTCCCTGGTGGATGAATCAGTACCACAAATTCTATTGCCCATTTATTGAATTCCTGTAATGAAACTTGCGGATTTAGAGGCAATTCATCCCTTCACGATGGCCTCCTCATCCTCTGATGGACATCTCATGCCCTACAATATTCCTTGGAATCCTTATGCACAGTGGGCCACCATAGCCTAGCTTGTAGGATCTTTTTCATAGTCACTCTTCCAGCAAAATTTCCTCCAGAAAATCCTCCATATGCTTGAGTGAGGATACTTTTTCTTTCATAATCTGATACATACCTATGTAGAACTTCATATGATCCCATTTTATAAAAGTGCTCCACAATGATAGAAAAATATGCAACCCTGACCACCAATTCTTTCTTCTGTTGTGTCGTATACCCTTCAGGAGTTGTACCTATAGACAAAAATTGGATTATGTCTAAAAAATGTTCATCTAAAACGTGCACATCTAATAGTTGCGCATCATGCAATCCTTCATCAAGACTTGTAGGCTCGTCGCCATTCTCAATCTGCATAAGATGATCCGGTTCAGCATTTAATCTCCTTGGCTTCACAACTACTTCAAATTCATATTTCTAAAATAGTAGTAACCATCTACAAATCCCCCCACAAACACTAGCCTGTTGACCAGGTACTTCAAAGCTGAATGGTCTCTGTACATTTTGAAGTGAGCACCACACAAATAATGATTGAATGTCTAGAGCACATACACCATTGCCAACCCTTCGCACTTCATGGTGGAATAATTCTTCTCTGCCTTACACAATTTCCTACTTTCAAATGCAATCAGATGGTCAATATCACCTATGCTTGGTTGGGATAACACTGCTCATACTGCTATGCAGGAAGCATCTACATCTACATGGAATTATTTCTTCCAATCGAGGAACATGAGAATAGGTGTTGTAACCATATTTTCCTTCAATACATCTAATATTTTCTTGTAATCATCATCCCAGCAAAATATCGCATCCTTCTTCAATAATTTTTCCATGGACGTAGTGAGTTGTGCATATGCCTTGATGAATTTCCTATAGTATCATGTATCGCCCAATGTTGCACACAACTATTTTACATTCCTTGGAGTCTCCAAATTGATAATCACTGCAATTTTGGCAGGGTCCACCATCAACCCTTTCTTACAAACAATGTGGCCCAAGAGTATCCCATATGGTATGCAAAAGATGCACTTCTTCAAATTAATGGATATCTGATACTTCCAACAAGTATCCAGCATTAGACAAAGACTTGCAACGTGCTTTTTCACTAACCCAAACATTGTCCAATTGTCAAAGTAAACATTTAAAAACTTATGAATAAATTCTTAAAAGGCTGGGAATATCACCCTAGAAAATATCGCAAGGGAATTCCTAAGTCCAAAGGGCATAATAGTATACTAAAAACAACCCCATTCTATGGTGAAGGTAGTCTTACGTCAATCTTCTGGTACAATCTTGATCTAGTGATACCCTGAGAACACATATGTAAATGAGTAGGCTTCTTAACCACCAACATTATCTAATACTTCATTTGTGAATGGCATAAGGAATGGATCATGTACACAAGCATTGATCAACTTCCTTAGATCTACACAGATTCAGATTTCACCCTTCATCTTCTTCTCCTGAACCACCATAGGACTAACCTAGTCCGATTCTTCTACAGGCTCAATAATTCCTACTGCAATCATCTTATCTAGTTCTTCACGCACTTTTTACTTCTATTTAGGCCGATATGGGTGTTTCTTTATCGGCTTCGCATCTGGCTTCAAATTGATCTTCATAACACCCAGATCACCTACTATCCCCTTCAAATCAGAGAACTTTGTTGGAAACAAGTCCCGATATTCTCGTAATAACTCCATGACTTTGTCCACTATGTCCTCATCCCAATAGTCACCTATATTTGAAAACTTCGGCTGCACTTCCAACCCAACGTTCACTTGCTTGGTTTTCAATGGTTTTGAGATGTCAAGAACTTTTGCCTTAGGCCCCATGACTTTGCATTGTCCCTCTAACTCAGGGATATTGACATTTTTTGGATCTTCCTCTCCTCCTTTCATGGTCACATTTTAACATTCCATAGCATGGTGTAGCTGCGTACTCTATTCTGATTGTACCCATGTGACAGGCTCTGCAGGCATTCTGAATGTCGCAGCCTTGATTTTCATAATGCTTTGTCAATACATTCGAATCCATCCTCAAAACTGAATGTCAACAGAAAGCTTTCGTTTAGAACATCCCACTTCATGGTTTTGTGTCTCGGCTCTGTTTCTAAATACCAATTCATCGGAATAGTATCCAAAGTGTGGCATAATATGTGCACCCATTCAAGTTGTGGTTCCTCTCCCATGCTTTCATTCAACGAGCCAAATGCTTGCGCGGATCATCCTTCCTTGTATATTTTTCAGCAATGCAAGTATTGGCATATCTAAACCGTAGCTTCATCATCCTATTGTATTCCTTCCAGTCTGCAAAGTTTTTCTTATGTGTAGCCCAACATCTGGTAGACATAGCTCTCAACACAATGTCTAGTGCCTACAATCATTGTTCCTTCAGTACATCCCTTTCAAATTTATCCATAAATAAATATACATTTTGTAAGCCATCATAATATGGTAAATTGCATACCTCAGTAGATATACACCGGACTGACTTAGTAAGTCTATTACATCACATCATTGATACTTCATGTAAGCTATTTTGTCAATGCTCAACCTACTTATCTGAATCTAAGTTGCAGGATTTGTCCTTTTCCCAAGTAATTCACCCATCCGCCATAGGGTTGAAAAAATTCTCATCCCAAGCAGTAAGATTATAGATCTATTCAATATCATCATCCTCATATTAATCTTGGACTAGTTTAGTATATTGTGCACCCTCAGCTGGATCCAACAGATAAATGACTCTCAATTCCTTCTTCTCAAACGTCATGTTGTGTTTCTTCAGGTTGATGACCGCATTCATACCAAATTCCCAATAAATTCCAAGTAGCTTCGGGTAGAGATTATTGTCATCCACTATTTCAATTACATCAAAATTAGCTATAGCACATGCCCCTTCAATATCTACAGTTACTCCATGTAAGAGCTCCATCAGAATAATCTTTTGTTGGTTCACCATTCGCAACTAAATTGGGGACCACTGTAGCATCAACTTTCGCATTCTTTCGCAGGTTTGTTTAGGAAAAACATTCACATCAGATCCCAGATCAAGGATCACCTTGTCCATTTCAAATTTTCTAATTTGTGCATTCAATCTCATCTCTCGACCAGTCCTTTTCTTACCTTTGTCTACTTTGTGCACTGCGCAATGTTCAAGCAGTGGCTTACCCTTGCCAATGCAATTGTCTATCAACTCTTGCAATCCCTCTACTGTTGTTTGGTCCTTTAGTAGCTTCATGCAAGTTTGTAAGAAATATGTTAACAATGAGGGATCTGTTTCCTGTGCAGCAATGACTTCTTTAGGCTTCTTCATTCGTGCACCTAGAATTTTTGATGTGGAATCTCCTGAATCCACAATACTCTTTTTCACCTCCATAAAAGTTTATTTTTCCTTATTTAAATTGAATCCAACATCTTTTTTAGCAGCCTTACATACCCATATATTTTCTTCTATTTTTTCTCTTGCGGCTTTATCTTCCTCGGTAGCTATACCGCTTCGCATAACTATATTAACACTGGGTCCATTTTCACGATGTTTTGATCTCATCATCTGGATGTTCTGAGTAGGTTGTTGGGTCTTCCTCTCTTGAATATTTTCGATGAGCATGGGACAATCCTTGATAACGTGATCAAATTGTCTAAAATATTGACAAGAGGGGTGTGTCGGGTTCTGACAATCCCGCGGAAAGTGGCCTAGTTCCCCACAATTGTAACAAATGATCTGTTTGTGACATCTTCCAACTCCTCCCCCTTGTCCTCTTCCTCGTCCCTATAATCCTCCACGCATTTTAGTTGCACCTTGATCCTATCGAGGACGTTCCTCCGTCTGTACTCTATATGTCAGAGTTATGTCCATCATTAGCTCATAACTTCGTAAATTGCACTCATCATGGCCTATAGACTTACAAAAATCACAAATTAGTTATTGGGGAATCTGAACAAACTTTTGTAATAGATGGCAATTGTTCATTGAATGTTCCTGTGATCTGGAAGATAGCGCACCATAGTACCACACCGGTAATCGATCCAGCGGTATTTTTTGGCTTCAGGGGGACAGGACCTTCCCCCAATTAGATAGTTCTAATACAACAGGTAATGATCCTTGTCATGACGATGGCCTTTGCACTTTAAGCATCATACTTCCACGCGGGTCTCACTTTCAACCTCTTTCCCCTTTTTGGGATCCTACAACTCCATATGCAGGCTAGTCAACTGCGACTAAATCTGTTGCATGCCCAAATTTGTATCCTGAATAGGCAAAGCCTCCAACTTCATAGCATTTTCCAGTGCTTCAGCCTGTGATCCCACTTTCTATTGCGAAAATGGCAATCTCAAATGAGGTAATAGAAAAGAAATATACTAATCCTTATGTTTCTCATCTGAGATCTGCAGATTAGCCTCTTGTAGCAGACATTTCAACCTTTGATCAAAATTCCATGCAGATTCATTCACCTTCTACTTAATCTCTTTGACCTCAGTTACAAACTAGGCTTGAGACTTAGGATTCTTGAATTCACTATTCAGTGCATCTTTTGTGTCTTTCAACGTCGCAGTCGAGCGAGTTGTATTGTACTTAATATACTAGCTCAATGCCCTATCTTGCAATGTTGTGACTAATTGTGCTTTCTTCAGATCATCATCTGTTATCTATTGTGACTTCCATATAGCATCGTCTATAAACTAGAATTTTTCAGGATATTGAGTCCCCAGACCCTTGAATATAGGCATCTTCTTAGTGTTCATCATACTAAATAGTGGTAGTGGAGGTGGAGGTGGAGGTGTATGTGTGTGAGCTGGAGGTGATGGTGGAGGTGGAGTGGATGGATGTGGTATTCTTGCAATACCCTGATCTATTATCCATGATGCATCCTGAGGCATCTTCAGGCTATTACTTTCTTCACTGCTATCAAATTCTCTCAACAAAGGACTATACTCAGTGCTTGAATCTAGATTCCTTTTGAATGGTCTCCCACTTCGTGTAGCTCCCATCAATTCTTGTCTAAACATCAATTTAATGGCATAACCCATTTCTCACACAATAGAATTTTAATCCAAGTTTTCAGAGACTTTAGATACTTACCTCTTGGTCCTTTGAAAAACTGGCATTTATCTTTGCTATAATTGATAGACATGTCAATCGCGAACTCGGTAATAAATCCACCCAAAATAACATTGATCTAATAATCAACAGCCTTCATGATCTTATTTTCTAATCCCTCTAGGCACCTTACTAACTCTGGAGTCCACACAATAGGGTTATCCAACTTCCAAGTACCTTGACCATCTGCCAATTTAGCTAATCATTCGTATAATTTGCACTAAAAAGAGCAGAAGATAAATTCATGTTCCTCCGTATACAGGTATTTTTGCAACCACTCTTCTTTCGATAGGTGTGGATTCTTGTTTTCTTGGGCTACAAACTCGTGCAGCTTCCAATTTATCCACTTTTCAATCTCCTTTTTAGTCAGTATCCACTTACACCACATTACACATTCTTCAAATAAATCCTAGTCCCAACAATGAAACCATTTGTTGGCCTTAGGGGGCTTGGAACGAGGCTCATTTTTAGCTACACTAACCAACAAAACCCTACACTATCAGCCCTTTCGGCAATAACCCACGTAGCGCAGGCTACAGTCTCACCTGAAGCAGTAATGAGGGAAGTTGGAACTAGGTTTCTGCATCCAAAGGACTATGTGATGTGTTTCTATCAAATTTAGGGCTTTATCCCGACCTTCACAAACACTAACCTTTAAAACCTGAAAATTATAGAAACTAACAGTTAGCATATCTATACCCTTCTCCAATTGCGCTAAACATTCATAACATCATATAATAAGTAGATTTACTTCTTCATGCATCTATTAAGTACTTTTCTAGATTAATTGCATTCAACATATCAACAATATAGTAAATTCATAGATAAACAATAACACATAGATTCATAGTTAATACTTCAAAACCAACCTTTATTATGCTTAGATATTCAATTACAGTCCTTTCCAACCCTACGTACATGGCTGCAGGGGCCTGTGCACTCAGGTGCAGACTTACCAAGGTCTTCATGCACACAGTTGTAGGAGCCTTCCCGTTCACCTAAGTACAGAAAAAAAAAATACCCAAATCTTGCACTTTTATCTCTTACTTAGATCATGGATATCTCTACGACTCTTTTATGACTCCTTTTTATATCCTTCTTCATTACAATACCATGGTCCGCGAACCATGGGAGGGTCAAAAAACAACTTGACTCTTAACAAACTAAGGGGCTTTGACCTTGCTAAATCCCCTTTGACTCCTATCTACTTTCGCTACTCCCATTCCACTCATCAAAATGTAGAGACTTTACAATATTAACAAAACTTTAGAAAATTTGACCTCAGGGGACCCCGTCCCAACAACAAAAAGTAATCGAGGTTTTCATAGCAAGGTTTACACACCCTAAAGACCAATAAATTGAAAGGAATGATCCTAAAAACAGACTTGTCCAAAGCCTTTGATAGAAAAACCTGGTTGTATATTAGAATGATATTAACTCATTTGGCATTTAACAACATAATAAATTGGATCATGCCTTGCATTACTACAACAACCTTTGCGGTAATGATAAATTGCGAAACATCACACTTCCTCCACTAAAAATGGACTTCGTCAAGGTTTTCCATTGTCCCCCCTCCTCTTTCTTATACTTATGGAATGATTAAGTAGATTGGTCAAGAGGGCAAAACGACAAGGCACAAATATCGGGCACTCCTATGGCATATGCAATCACACTCACACATCTATTATTTGTTTATGACGTGTTCATTTTTCTAGATGGATCCCAATGAGACTTAGCATATTTCTATGATATTATGACCCTTTTCTATAAAGAGACATGTATGGTTGCAAATAGTATTAAATCTACTCTCACGGTGGTTGGATGTTCTGGGGATGAAGTGGACTATGCAAGAGGACTCTTCCCTTTTAAAATCAAGGCACTCGAGGAAGGCATTAAATATATTGATTTCCATTTAAAATCTAATGACTACAAGAAGGCAAATTTGATGTGGCTGGTGGAAAAAATTGAGAACAGAATGAAAATTTGGAGTCATAAGTGGTTATCATGTGCTGGCAGGCTGGTCTTAATTAAATCTATCCTTGAAGCCATCCCATTCTTCTGGATGTCTCTATCTTGGATTTCAAAAGTTATTTTGAACATTATCCAGAAGTTATGTTGTAGTTTCCTTTGGCGAGGACAAAAAGAGGAGCGGACCTCTACATGGGTCAACTCAGACAAAATAGCATTGTTCAAAAAGTGGGGAGGCTGGGGAATCACAACTATTTATAATTTCTCACAAGCCTTGGCGACTAAAGAAAGTTGGCATACTAATCCACAGCAAACTTATGGACTGAAGTTGTCATTAGGAAATATTTTTATCCCCTCTCCCCTGTAGATTGGTTTTGGCTACAAAACAATAATAAACCAAACATTTCCACAATCTATAAAGAAATCATCAAATCATCCCACCTTATCGCTTATGATCTCTCTTAGCATATTGGAATAGGTTGTAGAGTTTGTATTAGACTTCACCCTTGGTCGCGCAACAGAAATCAGCATATCCTCCCCCCTAATTTGGTTTCTCATTTGGTATCACAAAGGATCTACCATCTAGATCAAATTGCTAAACATGATCATCTGTCCATTTGGGAAAAAATATGGAAATTTGCATAAGCCTTCAACTTACCTGAAAAATGGCACCAAGTCTAGGAAAACAATACTCATGCACTTTCCACATCCCACATCTATATAGATGATCGAGAGGACGAACTGCTTTGGGTCCAATCTAAAAGGGGAAATTCTACGCCAAAAGATGGTTATTTATATATCATTGTCTCAAGTAGCCTGAACACATTCCTTGGTGGTGGAAACATCTCTGGAAATTGAAGAGTCCAGGAAAACCCAAATTATTTTTCTGGAGTATATTGGAGAACAAATTTCACTCTGGTGAAAACTTAAAAATAGATTCTTTTATGGACGATCCTGGTGCGTACTTTGCAAAAATGTTGAAGAATCAACAGAGCACTTGTTCATTTTTTGTCCATTTTATATACAAGTTTGGAACTCAATTTCTCATGACCTATCTATCAATATCATTTGGCAAGGTGATAATGTTTTACAGGCATGGAAGTAGTGGTGGAATGAGGCTTCACCTATAAAACTTGAAAACATCCCCCTCCTCTCTTGCTGAGGAATCTGGATCACCAAGAATCACAAACTTTTCCGGGAGGTATCCTTTATGCCTATTGTAATCAGTGCACAAATTACTGCAATATATAATCTTCTGTCCGATGAGGAATAGCCCAAAAAAAATCGTCCCATTATAGAGGAGGTTATAGATCGATCTGTTAGAAAATCAGAAAGGCAAAAACATTTTATTATTCTTGGTAATTACTTGTGATGTTTCTTATTATTATGATTCTTTATATATTCTTTCTTTAGCTCATCAAGCAATTACCAAAAGAAAAAGTACATAAACTAATAGACACTATATGTAGGCACATTCCACGGAAAAACCCCCCTCGAGGGGAAAACCTAGTCAAGATAATTCTTCCTTTAAATAGTATTCTTTTAGAATCTTCACCCTCGACCAACACCAGACCTTCCCTCCTCACCAAGTCGGCCTCCCATAATTTTGACCTCTTTCCAGCAACTTTGACAAGGCAGCAACTTATGACAACGGGAAGCTTCTGGCAATAGTGAAACTTGGAAGACTTCGATCTCCCGAACCAGGACATGAAACAGATAAAGAGAGACACCAAAATTTTGATTTTCCTTCTCTCCTTAGACTTCCCCAAACTCGCATATACTTTGGCTCTCTAGCAGTAGACTTCACATCTTTTCCCAGCTACAAGACAACTTCACACTTATGCCCAACTACATGATATTTACACACTTCTTCCCAGTTACAAGAGAATTTGAACTTGTGTAAGAATGATTCTCCAAATGAATTCAATGAGCTTCCTTTTATAGGATTTTTGTGGGGTCAAATAGGGTCCTTAGGCTAATTTAATCTTCTTCTAGGACAACATGGTGTGGAGGTTACATAATTCATATTTGACTCGATACTTAACATTTTTACATGATTCAAAATCCCAAGAAGGGTCTCTTTAAATGTACAATAACTCTATAGACTCAGAATAAATCCTAGAAGTCCTCAATGGGGACTTTTACCTAAAACAAGGTTACTCAAGCATGAAACCCATGCTTTAATAAGTCAGAATAATAATAATAATAATAATAATTTTCTTTATTATTTTGACAAGTACATTAATGAAGACTGAACATAGTTATATTTCCAACACTCCCTTTTAAATTGGGAGGTATTCATAATGTACAAATACAATGGAAGATCTCAAACGATATGAACCATGGAGAACTTTAGGCACTGCAATTCCATGGACTTGATTCCTAACCAGGGTAATCTTATCCAAACAGTCACTCAATAGTTTAGGCACTGTAATGCCATGGAATAGATTCCTTACCAAGGAAATATATCAAGGTGGGACTAATATGGAATCAAGATTTCAACCCCTGTAGGCACCCTCAAGCTTACTTGTTAACCATCAACCACAAAAATCCAGGTGTCTATCAAAAACAGAGCTCTATGATCAACACCACCTTTCCAACTTCTAGACACCAACACAATGTTCCTGGTAGATGTACTCTGAGGCAATGCTTCACTCACAAAGCCACAACACCGCTTGATCCAGCAAATCAAGGATGACCGATTTCTACTAGTCAAACTGATTGGTAACTAGAATGATATCAAGACCTTCAAGAGATTCACCTGTACAAAAATAACCCTAGTCAATAATACTTTCACATGGACATAATCAAATAGAAACCTTTGGGGTCTTCTAGACAACTTGATGTTGTTTCTCAACCTTTTATAGTAGGACCATCAACCGAATCTTTGACAGACGATTCCTCAATCATACATTTTTTCATCCTACATCCCATGCAGCAACATATCCTCTTAAATGCATTCTTCAATTAAACACCAAGTTATGCCCTCCCTTTCAACTAGGAAGCACCTCTTCATCTAAAATCCCTCTTAATCTTAGGGAGATATCTTCTATTCAGGCTTCTTCTGAATTTAGGGAGTTCAACTTTTTCTTTTTTTAATTGGAGAATATTTCATGGCTTCCAATCATTTCATCAGAGTTACCATCATTCTCATCATGCTTATCATATCAATGAGCATCTTCATCATATTGAAGATTGTGTACCTACACAACTTAAATAGAAAGTATAACCAAATCTATAGAAGCATGATGTTAGCCATATCAGAATTATGGAAGCATTTCAACTTTATACATATCAGATACCCAAACTTAATCACAAATAATAGATATGCACTCTTCATCATCTTGCTAGGGACTTAAATCACAAACCCTGGACTAATTCATAAAAACTTATCATTCTATCTAGGGCTTCAATGTTCCTTCCAACGGTATGACATACCTTACGTCAACATATAGCAAACCCTAGAAACAATTCAAACAATTATAGATCAGCAGAGCATCTAGCAACCTTTCAAAATTCGTATGTTAGACTTTTCACTAGTGATTCATACAAATCGTAGATTTCATAAAAATAATCAATCAAAGTCAATCACAGCTTAGTCATTAACATGACCATCTTCTATTAGGGTCAGTTGCAAAACCTATATTTCTGATCAATCATCAATCTCGGCCAAAAATTCAAATTTCAACAGTCTATCACAAATCTAAAATTATCATATAGTCATCATACATCAGAGATTTCTACTTCGACTAAGGTTTAACTCCAAAACCATAGAATTCCATTTCAACAATCTCAAATCATAGAGACTTTACTTTGACTAATGTTTCAACTTCAAAACCCTAGAATTCCATTTTCACAATCTCAACAATCATTAAATTCATAGATCTCATATTGTTATATCACACACACTAGACAATGTTACTACTAGGATTTAACTACAAAACCCTAGATTTTCATTTTCCAGCAATCATTTAAATAGATTTCAGATTGTTATATCACACATACTCGACAATTTAACTTCACTAGGGTTTAGCTACAAAACGCTATATTTCCAAATATAATTATCCTAGAATCTCCGGCAAGGACTCCCATTAAATCCTAAAACCTATGACCATCAATGACTAGGTCAACGCACATATCTAGGAGATCATAATCATTCATAATCATATCATATGTCCAACAACATTAATACATCTGACCTAGACCAAACTAGGATTTCAACCAAAAGGACAATCTAGATATGTCTAGATTTCATCATCATGCAAATAGAAAACATATCATGTGTTAGTCAAACCCAACTTCTAAAAAATATCAAATCGGAGTTAGACGCACAACAATCTTGATTACACTAGGGTTTGATCAAACCAAAAACATTTCTAAGACAATATTAAGTTATTTCTCACATATTCCACCAAACCCAAATTAGTTAGGATTTCCATGTAGAAATGTAGCAAAACCAACATTACCAAAACTTCAAGGGTTAGGGATTTTAGACCTTATCATTTCACTCTAACAAGTTAGGTTTTTTTTATCATGTCAAATCCCAAATATGGCATCATCAATAAAAATACTTCAAACATAATTTCACAATATTTCAGACATTCACATTAGCTTAGCCTTTGAATAGGGTTTTCCAGAACCTATCTTGGGTTATATACAACCAGTGAAGAATATGAGTGGGGTGGGTAGATTTATCGGGAGATGAATCGCCCAAAACTGCAAGAATCACTAAGATTCAATATAGCTAGTCATCACAAGTTAGTAATAGATTAGCAAATTAATAATCCTTTCAATCAATGTATTTAAATCATACCTTTCTGTTTTTACCAACTTTATCTTGAGAGATCCTCCTTCTTGCAAACATTTTCCCTAATCGAGACAATAGAGGGAGAATGGTGATTAATATTTAATATAATCATAACTAAATGAATACATGAACCCAAAACTCAAAAGACATGAGATACTTATCTTAGGGAGTTGTTGGGGGTTCCCTCCAAATCTTGATGGATACCTAAAAACTTATAAAAACAATGCAAAAATATATTTTCCAAAATATGTTGAAAACCTATCAATTCTAAAAAATATAAAACAAGGTATCTAAAGCTACAAGCAAATTACTTAATTGTGTAAGTCCCTAATGTCGGGTTCTTTTGACTTGACTTCCTTAGTGTAAGTCCCTAATGTTGGGTTCTTCTAGCTTGACTTTCTTTGAGTCTCCTTCTACAGTGAGGTTAACTTGATCCCTTCCTCTCTTCTTATTCTTTGGATTGTCGGGGCAGTCACTTTTGAAGTGACCTTTCTTATGACATTGATAGCACTCTATCTTGAACATGTTAACTTTATTCCTTGGTCCCTTTGATCTCTTTGCTTTATGATGAGAAATGTATGTATTTGATACTCCTTTAGGATTGGTAACCATACAGATCCTTATTTCTTCTTGGCTATAGGTGTTCCACAATTCTTAAAAGGTGGGAGCTACCTTCTAGTTGTTAAGACCTAGAACAAATGCACTCCAAGAGGGTGGAAATCCTAATAGAGAAGTGATCACAAGTTCTTTGTCTGGAACAATCTCATCAATGACCAAGAGATTGTTCTTAAGTCTAGCTATCTTCACAAAGAAGGTTTCAACAATGTCTTCTTTATTCATCTTCATGGTCCTTAGCTCATTCTTCAAACTAGCCACTTGACCAATGTTCTTAATAGTAAACAACTTCAACAAGGCTTCATACATTTCCTGTTACCAAGTCTAGTACTTTGTTCTTTTCAAGGATTAGGTCAATCTTCTTCTTCTAGGACCTAAAGTAAGAGGCTTATTCAAGTTTGTTCTCACCCTTGATTGAGTTATACATCTTCCTTGAATATAATATACTCCTTCCTTGAGATAGTCCCTATGAATGGATCAAGTGCTTGAGACTACCTTTTTCTTCCTTCTTCACCAAAGCTCTAAAACTATGTTAGAAAATTAGAAAGGCAAAAAGATTTTCTTGTTCTTGATATATACTTGTGATGTTTCTTATCATTAGGATTCTTTATATCATCTTTCTTTAGTTCATCAACCAATTACCAAAATCAACAATACACAAAACAATAGACACCAGATGTAGGCACATGCCAGGGAAAAACCCCCCTCAAGGGAAAACCCAATCAAGATAATTCTTCCTTTAAATAGTATTCTTTGAGACTCTTCACCCTCGACCAAGACCATACCTTCGCTCCACACCAAGTTAGCCTCCCAGAATTTCAACCTCTTTCCAACAACTTCGACTAGGCAACAACTTACGACAACGGGCAGCTTCCGACAATAGTGAAACTTGGAAGACTTCGATCTCCCAAATGAGGACACGAAATAATGAAAGGGAGACACCAAAATTTTCATTTTCCTTCCCTCCTTAGACTTCCCCATACTCGCATTCACTTTGGTTCTTTGGAAACAAACTTCGTACCTTTTCCAAACTACAAGGCAACTTCGCAGTTTTCCCTAGCTACATATATTTCCTCACTTCTTCCCAACGACAAGAGAATTCGAACTTGTGTGAGAATGATGCTCCAAATGAATTCTATGAGCTTCCTTTTATAGGCTTCTTGTGGGGTCAAATAGGGTCCTTAGACTAAATCGATCTTCTTCTAGGCTGACATGGTGTGGAGGTTACATAATTCATATTTGACTCAATACTTAACATTTGTACATGATTCAAAACCCAAAGAAGGGTGTCTTTAAATGTACAATAACTCTATAGACTCAATAAATCCTAGAAATCCTCAATGGGGTGGCCCAAGCATGAAACCTGTGCTTTAATAACTCACAATAATAATAACAAATATTTCCTTTATTCTTTTGAAAAGTACATTACATGATGACTCAAGTACATTAATGAAGATAGAACATAATTACATTTTCCAACATGATCCATGCCTGATTTGATGGAAAGTGGCATATACCCATGGTATTTATCCACCCATGGAATTCATCCACCCATGGAATCTACCCATGGTATTGTAAGTGGCATCCACCCATGGTATTGTAAGTGGAATCTACCCATGGTATTCATTCACCCATGGAATTTACCCATGGTATTGTAACTAAAAAATGACTATAAGTAACGAGTCACATTTTGTAAAAGGACAGATTGTCCATCACAATCTAGCTTTTACAATTATTCTCTATTTTAACAGAAAAAAAATCTTTGTGGTTTTATTTACTATGTGTTCTCTCCTTTTTTTTTCTTCCATATCAATTTTCTAGATCTTTGGGGCCTCCCCCCACCATGATCCATTTCAATTTTTTAGATCTTGGGGGCCTCCCCTCAAGATTCAGATAAGTGGTATTAGAGACAGGTTACAAATCCATGGGACTGAGGCTTTGACACATATTTCAATTTCCAATTTTTGTAGAAATCTTCAACAAACTTCATGCATGTGCTACGACCTCCACAAAGCACTTTCTTGGCCAAAGAGGGAAGATTTTTTTATTTTTTTTTTGCAGGAATTTTTTGGGCTGTGAGTTTGTAGATCAGATTTAAAATGTTTGGTACAAAATTTACAAAAGAAAATAACATATCTGGATTCCTTGTGAAAAATACCCTAATTCAAAAACAAAATTAGTTGAATCAAAGTGTGGATGAGGAAGATATCGCTGATTTAAAATCAACTGTGTTGCTGAAATTTTTCTGACTTCAATTCGTGGACAGCAACTTTCCTATCATATTTTGCAATTCTTGTGTATAATTTAAAAAAAAAATGATTATAGATTTGTGCTCCTCTTGAAAAAACAGCCAATTTCAACAACAACAAAAAAAATGATCGAATCGGAGTTCGAATGAGGGAGATATCATTGATTTAAAATCAACATTTTTTCAAAACGTTTGTAACGGTGAGACAGTTACAATGTGAATCTGAGTTTCCAGAGTGTCAAAATATGGATTTAATTCATGTGGGAAGATGCAGAATGATCATTCTATTTCGAAAAATAGGTCATGATAAATATTCTAAGTTATATTGACTGAGTTATGCCATTTAAATTAGTTTTTATATTTGGAGCAGCATTCGGAGTGGGTTCCCTTTGGAGACATGCCCTCTCACCCTGGTTTAGTAGGCACCTACTTCACATTCATTAGTTCAGCATAGTAGCATCTGGCTTGGGTTCTTTGGAGATGTGCCCTCCCACCTCGAGCTGTGTAGGCACCTGCTACTTCATCAATAGTTAGAATCACAGTGATGGGTTAACCGCAAAAAATCCTTGTCATTGAAGTCCATTTGCTAGGCTGCACATTGTTAGTATGACAGTTGATCACAAGCATTACAAGGTATCTCTATGTTCAGATCTTCGTTTTTCATTGTTTTGGGTCATCCAAAAACCTACACTTCATTGAAGTCCATTTACTAGGCCGCACAGTGCCAGTATCATAGTTGGTCATTGATGCAAGAGCATGAGACTTAGAGAGAAAATCTTCAAATTTATTCCAAAAATACAAAAAAATATACAAGCAAAGGAGTGGGATCCTTTAGCCATAAAATTCCATGCTTTTCTAGTTTAGCATAGAGATAGAATCTAGGACTAAATCATGTTGTAATAAATGTTAAATAGATAAGTTGTAGTAGAGGTTCTTGAGGAGAATACCTCGCTGAACAGATAGGATTAGTTAAGCATAGTGGAGGTTCTCGAGGAGGATGTCTCGTTGAACTGATAGTTGTGTTAAATTAAGCCTTTGTTTTAGGGATCTGGTTGTTAATACGAACCAATATAAATGTAATTTGGATGCTATTGTAAGGGGATTTGGACTGCATGCCTTTATCACATATTTTTTAAAGGAAGGGGGTTTTTTTTCTCTGTGTATTGGTTGATCCTGGAGGCATGGTGACCTCTGAAATCCTTTATGTGCATCAGAACTATATTTGCTTGTAAATTGGTATTTATGTGTGTATTGGTTTCATTACTTTTCTTCTTAGTCATAATAACAGTGATTTGGCCTTATTTTTCCAGCTAACCCTTTGGTTGAAGCTATTGGGTGGTTTTCCTTTACATTGACTCACCCTAATTTCCTTACATGAATTGTTGATTTCTGCAGTGGAAACTCTGTTTTACACAGGAAAATCGTGAAAAGACTTAGCCAGAATAGAGTTCCAGGCCTGAAATCTTATCATATCTAGCTTACACCCATATCGGTTCCGAGCCAATATCACATCGCAGAACTATAGTGGAGAGAACCTAACCCTTTAAAGCATTGAAGTCCGATGTAGTGATACCTTGGACCCAAAATATTATAGGGAGGCTTTGATAGCTTATCGGGTCCGCGAGTGTTATCGCATCGCAAGTCTCAACAAGAAGTGCTTAGCGGGGTGCATTGGAATCACCAATAGCGATTGTCGATAGCCCATGTGTTATCGCATCGGAAGGCGTAACGTTGTGTTCCCTTCCTTTGGAAACTGCCGATAGCGATTGCGATATTGTATAACATTTTTCCCTTGGGAAAAAAACCACCGATAGTGTATCTTTGTGTATGAATACTTTCCTTTGTAAAAGCCACCGATAGTGTATTTCATGTGAAATAGAATTACGGTAGTGAAACTCCGCCGATAGCGCATTTTTGTATAAAATCACATTATGGTTGTGTGAGACTGCCGATAGTGTATTTTATGCACAATTGTGCTAATTCCACCCAAAAGCCCTGCCGATAGTGTATTTTATAATTCCTATGGAATTATAGTCCCAACAGAGGAAAAGATGCTCTATGATATAAATTGTGCCCGATAACAAGGGTTGGGGCGATGAAGGGGGAAAGAGTGGTGATTTTGAAAAAAAAGGAAATTTATGAATAGTCTATCTAGATATAGATGACTGATACTCCAGTGCAAGAAGCAGAACGAACTCCACCAGAATTAGAGGAAATTATATCAGAATTTTGGCGTTTGTCTATATCACCTACACCTAGGCCACCAGTCATAAGCATTGTAGGATATCTCTATACTCAGACCTTCATTGATCACGGTTATGGGTTAACCACACAAAAACCTTCTCTTTAGTGGCTCTTCATATTCAATATAGACTTCTCAGGAGGGAACTTCACGCAATGGGACCATTGCTTCTTAAGGAGGGAGGAACGATCTGAATGGAAAGTGGCATCTACCCATGATATTCATTCTCCCATCGTATTTATCCACCCATGGTATTCATCCGCCCATGGTATTTATCCTTAGATATTCATTGATCACAGTTATGGGTTAACCACACAAAAACCTTCTCTTTAGTGGCTCTTCATATTCAACATAGGCTTCTCAGGAGGGAAATTCACGCAATGGGACCATTGCTTCTTAATGAGGGAGGAATGATCTGAATGGAAAGTGGCATCTACCCATGGTATTCATTCGCCCATGGTATTTATCCACCTATGGTATTCATCCACCCATGGAATTTACCCATGGTATTGTAAGTGGCATCTACCCATGGTATTCATTCACCCATGGTATTTACCCACCCATGGAATTTACCCATGGTATTGTAACTAAAAAATGACTATAAGTAACAAGTCACATTTTTTAAAAGGACACATTGTCCATCATAATGTAGTTTTTACAGTTATTCTCTATTTTAATATTAAAAAATAATAATAATAATAATATTTGTGGTTTTATTTACTATGTTCTCTCCTCTTTTTTCTGACATTTCAATTTCTCAAATCTTAGGGACCTCCCCCCTAAGACCCATTTCAATTTTTTAGATCTTGGGGGCAGGTAAAATTTTAGGGGCTAATATTTGCAGCTGGCCTAATTTTCCATGTTATTTCCAAAAACAAGATTTGTCAATTTCCATTTTTTTTAGAAAAGCTTCGCGAAAATTTCATGATATAAAACTATTTTATCTAAAAAATCACCAACGTTTATATAGTGACTATATAAAATTATTAGAAATTTGAATATCTTTATGGAAATATTGCCAAACATTTTACAGATTTCATATCATGAACTAGTGAGATTCACCAAGGTTTCTAAACTTTAAGATAAATTTCCATCCTTAAAATTTTCCCTGCTTGCCCCCCCCCCACAAGATCTATATCAATGCCTTAGGCATATTTCCATGGAGCTTTTCAACAAGATCGATGTGGTGGGGGTGTTGTACTTCACAAAAATAATACACATCACTTTGAACTAAAGGCGGGATTAGGGTTGGGTACAAACAACTATGCATAACTGTTCAGTTTAAAACTTCTACTATTATTCTCTATTGAAAAAGGTTGTTGAGAATTACAGGTCTATGGCTATTCAAAGGTGGTTGTGGATTAGTTTAATCAACACACAACATGTCACACACACACACACACACACACTTAGCAGTTTATCGAAAGTTCTCATGATAAAATCCCATTTTGACTACATTTCTTGTCATCACATTTTCATGGAGAGGAATTCACTTTCTGACAGGTTATCCAAAGAAGTCGCACAGTAGGATTTTGGTACTTGGCATGTGATAAAGCAGAATGGACAGGACCATTATCAGTGCTACCATAGATCATTTACAGAACTTGTTCTAGATACCGATGCATCATAGTGACACTTCACAACTGATTTATTTATGAGAAACTCTTTTTGACTTTTTGGACAGTTATGTGTATAAAGTTTTTGTATGTATAATCATATATAGTTGGACATATGGTCTTCACTTTTTATTTATTTTGATATACACAATATAGATATCAGATATATTTTGATGATTGCCTGTACCTTCCAGCAGTCTCTTTTAGAGCATGATATATCAACATATACAAATGTAATTTTCTATCTTTTGGATAATGAAATTATGATTTTTCCTTGGGGAAAAAAGTTTTCATAGGGAACATGGTAACATATTAAAAATGAAAATGGTGGGAGCTTGTAGTTTAGTTCCAAACTCCAAAAAGAACCCAAAAATTCAAAGGTTATACTTGAGAAAAGGTAGATTTCACACAATTTTGCAGGGTTTACTAAGGCTTCAACACATTTTTATCCCTCTATATCACATCTCTATCCTTTTTGATGAATTGCCTCTGACCACCTATTTTGGGTTCCACATAGAATCCATGCACACATCCCATTAATCAACAATAATACATTTGATATCCTATTTGTTATAACAATGACTTTTGACATAAATTCCTTCATTTCAATCTACATAGGTTCCCTTGTCATCCCTGAAATCTATAACATTCTCTCATACAACAACAAATCCAAGGTAAAATTCAATTGAATGCAGTGCCTCTCTTGAAGCAGGAAGATGCTTCTTAATATACATAATACGCTTCTTAATATACATTACTAGAATTGCCTTTTCTAAATTGGGCTATAGAGTTGTTTGTTTCTACCAAGAAGTGTTTATGGAACTTGTTTTTCTTATCAGTAATTTCTTAAAAACAATATGTAAAACATTTGTAAACTAGGACACTTTCCATGTAAATCTAAAAGAATGATAAGAGTAAACAAAATCAGTTAGTAGAACCTCTATTACTTACATGTCATTTAATGACAAGCATAGAGAAGAAGAGTTAAGGGAGGATTTATTGGTAACATGATATTTATTTACTTACATCAGCACATGTACATAGTGCACTTTACTCATCTTTGTCATAATTGACATTGTCAAACTTAAAAGCTCTTTACAATCCCCATTTATACATTAATCAAACACATGTTTAGAGATGGGCATATTTTCACAAGGTTGTTTTCATGTTCTCCTTTATTATGATCTATTTTCAAGCCACTTCTTTCATATTATATGCTCTTTTATATTGAGAAATTTTCAATTAACACTCTTAAGGAATCTAAGAAAATTTCAACACTAAGATGGGCATATTTTCATGTTATCCTTTATTATGATCTATTTCCAAGCCAGTTATTTCATATTATATACTCTTTTATATTGAGAAATTTTCAACTAACACTAAGGAACCTGAGAAATTTTCAACACTCTAAGGAACCTAACTTAAAGAAGAAAATCACATACATTAATTACTAATTCTTAAATACCTCAAAATAGAGAAGTTTGGATAAGATCCCAACTGAAGGAAAGAAGTAGTTTCAACCATCATTTAGGTTTTTTCTTTGGTTAATTTGATTGTGTTTTCAAAAAATTATTAAAACACTCCTTGACTTAGAATTAACTTAGTGAAAGATGCCAAGTTTGAACAATACCACATATATAGTAGCCTAGTTCTATCTAAATCTCGATCTATCATGTGCTCACAAAGGTGCAAACTTTTAAGTTTTATACTCCAGAAAGAAGGTTTGACCTCAAGGGTTTTGATACCTCTTGGAGCATGATAGATCCAAGTTAGATTTGGATTCATCTAGACTAAAAAATATAATATAAATTATTATACTTAATATCTATCTATATATATATAGATAGATAGATAGATATATATCTATCTATATATATATATATATATATATATATATATATATATATATATATATATATATATATTATATATATATATATATATATATATAGATATATATTCAATTATTTTTTATTAGTACAAAATACTTAATCAAATATTTTTATTTGTTTTTTTTCTTATTTAAAAAATCAATTATAAACTCTCTTTTTTTCTTTTTTTTCTTCTCTCGACCGGGATGAGGGAAGGTGTTAGAGGCGCCAAGACTAAGCTGACATGGTTAGTACAATTGAATTCATTACAGCCGCATCCCACATGCTCAAGGCAGGGAGTGCGGTGTCCTCTACCTTGAATGCATGGGAGGTGGGCTGGCAAGGTGGCAGAGGGGGACATAAGTGAAGGTGGCAGAGTGGGAAGAGGTATTTGATGTGCAGGGAAGGTGAATGGTATAGCAAAGAAGGAAGGAATTGCAGAGTGAAAGGGAGGCGAAGCAACCAAGTCTTCGGGCAAGCGACGGCTCTCAGGTATGTAGTCTGGTCTTGGCCTTGTTCAATTCATAAGTTTTGGTTGGGTTCAAGGGGAAATTCCATGAGTTAGTGGGAGATTCACTGGGGAGGAGGGAGAGGCGTGAGGCCACCCCAACGAGGCTTAGCCCAGCCAAGGAGTAACCAAGGAAGGGAAGGGGGAGCTATGGCTCAATTCTGCGTTATTTTTATTTTTCTTACAAGAAAAAGTTGGGGCTATGTCATGACTGATACTGAGTGGAGCTTAGAAACAAGACCCGGCCTGAAGGACTAGCCCAAGGGTATAGGGACTAAAGGGCAATCCCCGCTTGGGCGACTGTGTGTAGCTCAGCGAGGCAAGAGAGTGTTGCAGGTAGGGGGTTGGGACACTAGCAGGGTGGGAAATTGGCTAAGCGAACCCGGGCAAATGACAATGCAGAATCATATGGGAGCAATTAGGGAACCTAAGTGGCCTGAGAGGCAGAGAAGTGAGTAGAACTTCGACAATGAATTGCCATCTGTTGAAAAATGTGCAACAAGAAATGTTAAATTTAGAATGTGCTAAAAATAGGACTCCTAAAAATAGCAGTTTGGCCAGTGAGGTCATTGGCCACATTGAGTGAGAGGTGAAATTGCAAAAAATAGAAAGTTCTAAAGATAGCATTTCTGGGTCCCTTCCTATTTTTAGCAGTCCCTGGTCTAACTATAAGAAATAAAAACGAATTTGGTCTTAACAACAATTTAAAATATTAATTAATTAATCTCCATGAGTTAATTAATTATGGAAAATTAAACTTGATGTCTTTGTGAGATCATGCAATTATTTCCTCCACTAATTGAGGGAATACGTATGAGTTCTATAATGGGAGAATCAGTTGACTTAGTTCTAACTAGTCAAGTCTAGTTAGATTATTTTAACAAGTTGGTAAAATAATAAAATACAGTTTGTTAGTGCTTGCATGCATGTGACAACTATTATTTTAGATAACTGAGAATTCACTCGTGGATAACTATTGCATGTCAGTTTTGTCAGAGACCCAGTTGAGATCAGATGAGGGACAGTGTACTATCAGGTGCTTGGATATTTCTAGTAAGTATTCCTTGCATGGAGAAGGATCTATTATAGGAGATTGGAGGACTTGTGGCCTATATATTGAGGCCTAGGTAGTCTATGATCTTCATATTCTGATTACAGAGAGAGCAGGATAGCTTTTGAGCTGATTATTTTTTTATGTTGTTGAAGATCTCCACTTGATTGATAATACAGAGTTGGGGTTTTATGCTGGTGCTTTCCCCAGTGATATATTCTGTGTTATTTGTGATTATTTCTCTTGATCAGTTATGCATGTTTCTACTTGATGTTGCTCAGGACTTCGATTATGCTTCCGCTTAAGGTTTTGTAGAAGTAGAACAAGTATTATGCTTTAGGACATTGCATATATCAGTTTGTTTTACAGGTGAAATTTCTACATGGTATCAGAGCTAGCTGATTTGTAGAAAAATTCTACAAAATTCTACATGGTATCAGAGCAAAAGTGATCAAGGAAGAATAGTATACTGAGAGGAGATTTCAAGTTTTGAGTTTTGGGCCGAGAGTTTGCAGAGCTGATATGAAAATTTCTGTACAAAATTTTCAGAAATAAATAGCAGATTTGGATTCCTTGCAGAAAAATACCCAAAATCAAAAAAAAAATCGGCTGAATTGGAGTTCAGATGAAGGAGATATCGCTGATTTAAAATCAGCTCCTTTTCTAGAAAATTTCGTGATGGCGGGAAAGTGGAAATAGATTGGTGTACTAGCCAAGAACCTGTATGCACTTGAGGTACAAGATGCATGCAAAGCCTTGAGGAGCAAGGCAAAGGTTAGAGACTTGGTGGTTGAGAGGGAGGGTATATTACCTCTCAACATGCAGAGCCAGAAGAAGTCTCAGACGATTGTGGAGGAGCCACGATTGGTGCAGTAGCTTTAGGAGGTTGTGGAGCAGCCACAATAGGGGAAGTTGAGTTGAGATCAAGTAGAGACATCTACTCATGCAGAGACATCCAGTAGGGGGGAACTTCGAGCCAAGTGGGCTGAGGAATCACATGTAGCCATACATCTAGGTAGGAGGTGGGGCGATATAGAGTGATCGTCCCAAGGAGGAGGGGCAGGATCCTTAAGGTACCCAACCTCTTGGATGAGACCTTGCTATAGGAGCCCCGATGTGGAGTAGCAGGAACTGACTGATTGGGTAGAGACATATGTGGATGGAGCGGCAAAGAGAGCGACAGTGCAGGGAATCCCAAGACAACGCATAGCGAGAAGGCTGCAGCAATGCGAGAGGCACAAGTGTTTTGCACAGTGCTAGGTGGCACAGAGAGGTGTGCAATGGTGCAAGATGCATGGAGATGTTGCAGTAGCGTAGATGTCAGAGAGGGAGCACTCGTCAGTAGCAGGTAGAGCTTCAACATTAGAGTATGTTTCTAGCCCAACAGAGTGGTCAGTTGGGAGTGTTTTTGTTCCAAGTGTTGTTGGAGCAAGTGGATCGGGTAGATGTGTTGCATGCAGAACATTCCAGAGTTACAGGATCAGGTTCGAGACAAAGCCTTTCTTGTTGAGAGGGAGTGTTGAAAAATGTGCAACAAGGAATGTTAAATTTAGAATGTGCTAAAAATAGGACTCCTAAAAATAGCATGTTTAAAAATAGCAGTTTGGCCAGTGAGGTCATTGGCCACATTGGGTGAGAGGTGAAACTGCAAAAAATAGAAAGTTCTAAAAATAGCATTTTTGGGTCCCTTCCTATTTTTAGCAGTCCCTGGTCTAACTATAGGAAATAAAAACGAATTTGGTCTTAACAACAGTTTAAAATATTAATTAATTAATCTCCATGAGTTAATTAATTGTGGAAAATTAAACTTGAAGTCTTTGTGAGATCATGCAATTATTTCCTCCACTGATTGAGGGAATAAGTATGAGTTCTATAATGAGAGAATCAGTTAACTTAGTTCTAACTAGTCAAGTCTAGTTAGATTATTTTAACAAGTTGTTAAAATAATAAAATACAGTTTTTTAGTGCTTGCATGCATGTGACAACTATTATTTTAGATAACTGAGAATTCACTCATGGATAACTATTGCATGTCAATTTTGTCAGAGACCCAGTTGAGATCAGATGAGGGACAATGTACTATCAGATGCTTGGATATTTCTAGTAAGTATTTCTTGCATGGAGAAGGATCTATTATAGGAGATTGGAGGACTTGTGGCCTATATATTGAGGCCTAGGTAGTCCATGATTTTCATCTTCTGATTGAAGAGAGAGTAGGATAGCTTTTGAGCTGATTATTTTTGTATGTTGTTGAAGATCTTCCACTTATTGAATACAGAGTTGGGGTTAGTTGGTGCTTTTCCCCAGTGATATATTTTGTGTTATGTGTGATTATTTTCTCTTGATCAGTTATGCATGTTTCTACTTGATTGTTGCTCATGAATTCGATTATGCTTCCGTTAATGTTTTGTAGAAGTAGAACAAGTATTATGCTTTAGGACATTGCATATATCAGTTTGTTCTATAGGTGAAATTTCTACATGGTATCAGAGCTAGCTGATTTGTAGAAAAATTCTACAAAATTCTACGCCAGCAAAAGCAAGGGCTTGCAGGTTTGATAGCACTAGCAATACCTGGCTCCAGATAGATCTGAGACCCAGGTCATGGCCGCAAGGGGGTGGCCAACCTCTGAATCTTGGCAAGGGGGAGAGGCATGGTAATAAACCAGGGGAATCATGCTCGAATCCCACTACCATTGGCCACCTATGGGCACAGAGATACCTTAGTCTGTCGCAGGCCAGGCAGGGCAACGAAGTATGGTCAGTGCAATTGCGTTGTGTTGAGATGAATGAGTGAAGCTAACAATGTTGGAATGCATACGGGTTACAAATCAACAAGGTATGGCTCCAGCAAAATGTGGTCATGGTCGTGGCAGCAAGGGCCCGGAACCCTGGGTAACCAAACAACCAAGCAAGACGGAACGCCGCAGGGGTTGCAAGCCCGCCGAGCACTTCATAGCTAAGGTAGCTGCGACATACAAGGAGGAAACAGATGAGGGTATCTGAAAGTTGATAAACGAATGGGAAGACCAGGTAAAGCATGAGTGTTAGGGTCCCACCCTAACCCCCTTATTCATGTCATGGGATCACGTCATAGTCAAGAGTCAATAAAGCCCATATTAATATTTGTAAGTGGTTAACCCGCAATTAATGAAGGGACCATAGTTAGTTGCAAATGGGCGGTAGTATTAGATAGATGGTATTAATAAAACCCATGGTATTGGCCTGTGGTATTGCATGTATGAGTCATATATAAAGGATAGAGGCTCCTTGCGAGGGGTATCGTGTCTTGTTTTGTAATCGAGCTCTGCTCTATTGGAGGTTTCCCCCTCGAAGAGGCCTGTGAACA
>APFE031011197.1:43315-63199 GCA_000404065.3 Pinus taeda
AAATATTTTCTGGAGCAGCGCCTATCTTCCCCACAACAAAACAAGTGGCTCGCCAAAATGCTGGGATATGATTATGAGATCATCTACAAGAAAGGGAAAGACAACCCGGTAGCAGGTGCATTGTCGCGCCAATTTGAGGAGGAAAGTACACTACTCGCAATCTCCCTCCCCAGTCCAGACTGGATTGAAGTAGCTCGCCGGGAATGGTTTTCACATCCAGGGCTCTCCCAACTTATTTCTCAATTGCAGGCGGATCCTAATTCCAGCAAGGGCTACTCGTGGCAGAATGATATTCTTTGCTACAAGGACAGAGTCGTAATATCACCAACATCCACCCTCAAAAGTAGAATTTTGGCAGAATTGCACTCATCCACCCATTGCAGGACATTCGGGCTTTCAGAAGACATATGCGTGCACCAGAAGATCATTCTTTTGGACCGGTATGAAACAGGACATCTTTACTTTCGTAGCAGAATGTGACGTCTGTCAACGCCACAAAGGGGAAACAGTCAACACACCAGGCACATTACAACCATTGCCCATTCCGGCGTCAATTTGGACGGAGGTCTCCATGGATTTCATTACAGGTCTTCCAAAGTCGGGGAACAAGTCAGTCATCATGGTGGTTGTGGACCGACTGTCAAAGTATGTTCATTTCTGCGCCCTACCCCAACCATTTACACCAACGTTGGTTGCCCAAACCTTCATGGATCAGATCTTCAAATTGCATGGCATGCCCACTTCTATTGTGTCCGACCGCGACCCAATCTTCACCAGTAATTTTTGGCAGGAACTCTTCAGAATACAAGGCACTCAACTCAAACTCAATACTTCATATCATCCGCAAACAGATGGGCAAACCGAAGCAGTCAACAAATGTCTAGAATCCTACCTTAGGTGTTTCACTTCAGAAAAGCAACACCTTTGGGTACAGTGGTTACCTTTGGCGGAATGGTGGTATAACACCAACTATCATGCCACCACCAAAATGACTCCCTATGAAGCAGTCTATGGTCAACTTCCGCCTTCCCTACTTCTTATCTCACGGGGTGCTCCAAAGTACAAGTCGTGGATCAACTCTTACAACACCGCGCAACCATGCTCACCCACCTACGCAAGAATCTTCATCAAGCTCAGAACCGTATGAAGCAACAGGCTGACCAACATCGCTCAGAGCGCCAATTTCAAGAAGGGGATCATGTCTTTTTGAGGCTGCAACCCTATAAGCAAACATCACTCAAAGACAAGGGTTGTCAAAAGCTCTCTCCAAAATTCTATGGACCATACCAAGTACTTCAGCGCATTGGAGAAGTGGGTTACAAGTTGGCTTTGCCACCTACAGCAAAAATCCACCCAGTTTTCCATGTATCGTGCCTCAAGAAAGTGATTGGGAACAATTTCCGAGTTCAAACCAGTCTACCTGAATTGGACGAGGAATGGTCAATCTGGCTTCAACCGAAACAGGTTCTAGACACACGAGACAAGCACCTGCATGACCGCATGATTAAGGAGGTCCTCGTCAAATGGAAAGACACCTCTCCGGAAGATGCAACTTGGGAACCAGCCACTATTCTTCAGCAGTTTCCGCAGCTTCAGCCTTGAGGACAAGGCTAGTCTTAAGGGGGAGGGCATGTTAGGGTCCCACCCTAACCCCTTATTCATGTCATGGGATCACGTCATACTCAAGAGTCAATAAAGCCCATATTAATATTTGTAAGTGGTTAACCCGCAATTAATGAAGGGACCACAGTTAGTTACAAATGGGCGGTAGTAGTAAATAAAGGGTCCATGGGCGATAGTATTAGATAGATGGTATTAATAAAACCCACGGTATTGATCCATGGTATTGCATGTATGAGTCATATATAAAGGATAGAGACTCCCTGCGAGGAGCATCATGTCTTGTTTTGTAATCGAGTTCTGCTCTATTGGAGGTTGCCCCCTCGAAGAGGCCTGTGAACATTTCTCTCTGAGTAATAAAATCATTGCTATTCTGTGTTCTGGGTATATTTTCTTCGCATATTCTGTGTTCTGGGTATTTTTCTCACATATTCTCTGTTTGGTATTGCTTTGCAGGTTAAGAAGCATAACAATGAGCTAGAACCAGATGATGAAATAGAAGTCTGGAGAACAATGGTGCCTAACTCGGGGACCACAAGAGGGCGAATTACACAATTCAAGCACACCCTGTAACTGTATTTTCTGACGAAAAGTATGCTTGGCGAAGTAATGGAGCAAATTTCTGTGGGGATGGCAGTTACAATGCAAGGCCTTCCCAACTACAAAAGAGAAATGGAAAAGATCCTATTTCAGTTTCACAAATAGGACATTAGGATGGACCGTATTGACCGACACATCCCTTGCATTGTAGAGCTCTTTGGAATGCCAGAAGCAACTGCTGATGATCCTGCCCCAATAGCCTTAGACTCTGAGGAGCAGAATGTTAAGAAAGATTAGTCTTCTTATGCTTAGTTTTTGTTTATGCGGATAGTATTTAAATTTCCAGTTGTTTATGTCAATTTTCATAGTTATACAGGTTGTGGTCATGAGACTGAAGCTTACCTAGCCTTGTTAGAAAACTAAAGAAGTTTTGTTTTTGGATGGTGTATAATGCTCACCGATGGCCAACACACTCAGTTTCCCCTTGGGGCGAGTTGAGGCCACCAGGTAAATTTGTGTGATGTAAATTTGCCCTATATATATAATAGAAAATGAATGGTCCTGCCTGATGGCGTGGGTGCAAGCGTTAGGGATAATCTCCCTAATCTGACAACAAGTTCCTCAATGTCCGAGTCCACTTCCCTTTCTTCTTTTCTGGATTCTTCAATTTTTTCAGACATAGTAGGAAAAGCTTTTACTCCCCATCTTACTTGATATGATGCACTTTGTAGATGGTTAAAAAGAACCCTAAATGACTCTCACTTATCTAGAAGGGATATAGAAGGTCTATAAAAGCTGATTCTCCCGTTTGGTTCTACAATCCAATTTATAGTTGGATACCATTATTCAAATACATAACTTTCTCCCCATCCACACTGGTTCTCAAAAAAGAACTCAACTACTCTGGTTATTACCATCCACAAATTTTACAGAACAAACCAAGGAACTTCTCTTGAAAACTGCTCATATACATCAAATACATCACATTCCTTGCTTGGCTTCACAAGAGGAACTCCAGAACATCTGCCACCGCAAGAAGACCTGCAACAGCCAGTTTTCCTCCTTTATACTCTTCAGCAAACTGTGAATGACGATTGTCCGCTTATCTTTTTCTTCGGGATGACGAGAGATGACATCTTTCGACAACCCAATCGTCGACAGCTCCGTCTGACAGGAAATTATTTAGCCTACGGAAGCTTCTAGAAGTGGACCAACTGACCTTTAGCTGGGACCACTTTTTACCCTCCTCATTGAATTTGAAAAGTTGATAAAGTTCCACGCGTGGTATTGAAATCCATACACAAGATCAGCGCCTTGAATTTGCAGTTTATCGTTTCTGAATACTTCCAATCTAAATTTTAGAATGAATGATGGCTCGAGCTGAAAGTTTATATACAATCTGGCACCGTCAAACCGACATAAATCGTATTATTTGAGAAACGAAGCGAAACCACTAACATCAGGAAAAAAATTGATCGGCGAAACCTCAAAGTGGCAATCGCAGGTTGAAGAAAGGGATAAACTCGTTGTTGCATGGAGAGGTCAGAATACCATATTGAAATAAAACAGATAATCGAACCCACTAGACTATTCGTGTCAAGATAACATTTCTTCGGCACTTTCAGTTACTGCCAACTTGCCCAACGTACAAATGGTAGAATTTTCAAAGCTAATAGAAGTTCGGTAGATTAACTTATTCCATTGCAAACAGTATTTCTACAATGAAATATAAAAATGATCTAAATTGTTCCAATACACACAGTAAAGGCATCAAGCGAAGATAGTAATGCAATTCGAGTCTTTCAATACACAGCGTAGTCAACTAATGAATACATCCATCCATATTAACAAGAGATCATTGATTTTTTCCAGAACGCCGAGAGAAAGGTTTCACTAATAATTCTTTTGACACCGCCCTTCTCTTCTGAAGCTTCCCGACCACTTTTGTTTTTTTTGCATTAATAAGGGATAGGTCTTCTCAGACCTTATCTATTACAAAAGCAGGCTTTTCATGGAATGATTAAAACGGAAAGCTTTATTACAACTTGTCTATCTGTGAAAAAGATGGCATGTTTTATTCTCCACTCTTATCCTACTTTTTAAGTGAAAAAGATAGCATGTTTTATTCTCTACTCTTATTCTATTTTTAACCAAAAAAAACATAGAAATTGCAGGCTAAAAGATCCCACTCCCTTGCCTGTAGATATTTTTTTTATTTTTGGAATAAGTTGGAAGACTTTTTCCCTCTGAGTCACATGCTCCTGCATACACTGCCAACATATATATATATATATATAAACTAAAATTTATTATTTTAATATTATAATATTAAATTTTTTAATAATAAATTAGCAATACATTTAGTTTTAAGTATTTTTAGTTTTTAGTTATTTTTTTTATTAAAGATTCCTATTTTTAATAATATGAATTAAAAACACAAGTGCAAATTCTCTTTTGAACATGTCCTCATACTAGGTTATACAATGGGACTATATTTAAAAGAATTTCCATTAATGAAAATGATAGCAAAATTTAACCTCACATTCTATAATTAAATTTTATTAATCTCAAATTCTCTTTTGATCACGTCCTCATACTAAGTTATACAATGGGACTATATTTAAAAGAACTTCCATTAATGAAAATGATAGCAAAATTTAATCTCACCTTTCATTAATGAAAATGATAATTTAACCTCACATTCTCTAATTAAATTTTATTAATCTCACATTAAATAATAGATAAAATAATAAATTTATATATTTTTTTACATGAGAAATTATTTAAAATAAAATGAAATAAAAATATTTTATATAAAAGACAAAAATAAATAATTATAAAAAAATAAATAAACTCTTTTCCACAAATATAACTTGTACTCAAAAAGTATGATGGGTTGGAATCCAAGAGAACCAAATATGTTGAAAAAGGGTCAACGTTTATCATTTTAATCAAAAATATTAAAAATAATGAAAAAGAGTAAATAATTTGATATTGTATAATTATTCGATAGTTTGAATTTTTGGTGAGGAAAATAATTTTTTAGTTTTGTTTCAGTTCCTTGAAAAATTCCAGCGAAATTAAATGGTTCAGAGTTCACAGATTTTAATAAATTTTTACCAAATTTTAAACTAATTTAATTAAATAAATTAATAAAACATTAACTACCCCTAAACCCCATCATAAATATTAATACTAATTAAATTTAATTAAATTTTAAAAACTATTTTAACTTTAATAAATTTCAAATTACGTAATCCCCAACCCAACCCAACCCAGCGCTAATCAACCCGAGTTATTGGAAAGGAAGAAAAAACCAACTTTGTCACAACCACGAGTATCCCGAAGGGTAATACCTACTTCAACGTGGATCGTGGCAGAGGACAACTGCCATCATTGAATAGTGACAGTGATAAGGTTCCCCATCATCACGTCGTTGTTGCAAAATCTGCGCCATACTGTGTAATCATGTCAACTCAATCCAACAGCAAACGCAGCAAAGGAAGAGGCGGTGCGCACCGCCTACTTCTCCATTCCATTTCTCACGTTATATGGCATATGGATGATGATGATGATGGTACTATTGCAATAATACTTACCATTCAGCCATGTTATTCAGCCATGGTATTCTGCCTGCAATACCAGTACCAGGGATGGAATATGCAATACCAGTACCAGGGATGGAATGTGATAGTTAAATTGTTTGTTATTCTGACTGCAATACCAGTACCAGCGATGGAATTTGATAGTTAAATTGCTTGTTATTAGGTGATTTGTTTATCAAATAATTGAAATTCTAACCCCAATACTACCCACCCAAATAGCGTCCCAGTACATGCTATTCTGTCATCAACTTTTAAGTCAATAAAGAAAAAATTGAAAGACTGCTCTACTAAAGTTTTATTCAAAGCATTAACCTAATAATTGTGGATCATCTGTAAAAAAACGGGAATAGGAGGGCGCTGGAGCTCTTATCATGGTGATGATCATCATGTTATATTGGTTGAAGCGCTAGGTCCCCCGGCCGGCCTTTTGGGTCACAAACTGTAATCTAATATGACGTGATGTGAAATATTAGACGTAAAAATACAAATTCCTGGCGGGGGTAATGAGTGCCAGACGTATCAACCCCAGCCTTATGGTCAAACCGACAGGCTTTGTCATAAACATATCACCACTTGTTCTTTAACCGTCCTGCCTTGCATTTGCAATGATTTTCGGCGAAATTCTGTCGCTGTGAGAATGTGCATTTTTTTTTTCAAATGCATGGATCATAGATATGTGTGAGAGCCTTTACATCTAAACAATTTATGTGAATATATATATATATATATATATATATATATATATATTCATACAACACAGCTGCTTGTCAATTAGGAAATTCTCTCCATGCGTTTCTCTTGAAAAGGCATATGGGTACTATGTGTTCTTTATTTAATGGACAAAAATGCACCTTTGGGCTGGTGGAAGTGTTGTAAAATTTCACACAATTTAATATGTGACTCAGTTTTTAAGTTTTTGGGTCAATATCAAAGCTTTGGAAGTTGTGTAAATTTTATGGTTTCACTTTGTTTTGCATAATGGTACAATTCAATCATAGTATATTTGGGTGCCGAAGGATCTTCCACAGGTTTATATCTAAACAAGAGAGTATAATAAACGTTATTATACTAATTTTAAAAAGTTGAACTTTGTATCTCTTCTCTCCTTTTGTATTTATATATTGCTGTTACGTTTTCAAGTAAACTGTATTTAAAAGTTTTGAAAAGTATTACTGTTTGAAAAGTTTTAAGTGGAGAGTGGATTAATTTTGAATATCTACCTACTTTTGATATTTCACATTTTGAGATTGATACTATATTTTCATTTAAAAGAGTATTAATATTTATGAATGTTTATTAATTATTTAATTAATATGATAAGTTATTTATTAAATAATTAATTATAATGATTAAGTTATATTAAGACTTACATGATTTATCATATATTAAGATGGTATGAGATTAATAAACATTTTTTAATATTTTATTCTATGCTTAGAGAGATGTGAGAGAAGCTTTGCTAGATTACCATAATTTTGTTGAGTTAAAATATACAAGATTAGTAGTGTGGCAAATATTTTGAAAATTAGGTAGAATGTGAATATAAGATAGACAATTTAAGAGAACGTGCTCTCCATTGTCTACCAAGACCCAAGAATTGTCCACAATGTCAAAAGGGGTCGGAATCCTACCAAAAATATTTCAAAAAACCTCAAAGTAGTAGTGTTTGAATCATGTTTTATGGTGTCTTTGGGGCACTCAAAATCTTGAAGTTTGACAGTTGTACCCTGGATTTACAAAATCCCTACTAGATTTTATCAAAATCTTGTCAGAATTTCCATGATTTTCAAGGAAAATTTGCAAAAGCCTTGTTAACATGGCACATGTGACAAAATATTTCACACCATGGCATTCTGGGAATCGACCAACTCTCAATTTCACTATGAAGTTCATGGGAATTAGTTCTAATCTTAGCAATGTTCATTTGTTTTTTACACTAGTTAAGACAAGAGATAATTTTGGTTTTTGAGATTGAGGTTGATCACCTCCTTATAATATAGTACTTTCCATTTTCCCTCTAGCTCTTTTTTTCCCCATAATTTCTATTTAAATTTGGATGAATAAAACTTTTAATATTATATGAATTCTCCAAGATTATCTTCTCATTTATTTCTCAATGGTCTAGCCAATCCTTATGCCAACCTAGCTTGAGCAAAAGGTAAGTGCTTGGGCTTTTCGAGAGTGAGGAGTTATTTTAGTAAACCTCTTGGCATCCGTGTTGTATAACTCCTTCTTATGCATAAAATACCTAGTCATAGCCATGCTTTCAATGTGGGAAAAGGCTTCTTCAATGAGGAAGAGAAGGTAGGGAGTATTTCCTTTAATCTTGAGGTTGTAAGTTATAAATTGTTTTTGAATCTGTTTCATCTTCCTCCATGACTTTCTAGATATACTGCAACCCCAAACCTGACAACCATATAAAATAAGAGTGATGAGAGCTTTGAATAGGAGACTTTTTTTAATCCCAAATCCAAGGCAGATTTACAATTGTTTTCAAGCCCATAATAAGCTTTGAATTTATCATTTTCTCAATGTTATAATTTCAATTGAACTTATGATGATGTTAATTACTAGATATTTGTACAAAGGAACTTCTTCCAAGGAGTTGTTATAATAAATAAAAGTATCATAGTAATGCTTTTGGATCTAATTACCATGACTTTAGTTTTATCACTATTTACAGTCATGTGCATCTTGGAGAAGAAATCTTAGAGGATTTTAAGTTGCTTGTTGTTATGCTCTTGACGTGCGAGAAAATTCCAGAATACCAAATATGCGAATAAATACAACCCAGAACACATAAGAAAATGAGAAAAACAACAAATATTTTATTATTCAGAGATGAAAACAATGTTCACTTGCCTCTTCGAGGGGGCAACCTCCAGCAGAGCAGATCTCAATTACAAAATAAGGCACGACATTCCTCAATGGGGAGTCTCTATCCTTTATATAGGATTTATACATGCAATACCATGGGTCAGTACCATGGTTCTCTCAATACCATCTATCTAATACCATGGCCCATTTGCAACTAATTGTGGTCCTTTTCTTAAATGTGGGTCAACCACTTACAATTATTAATACAGGCTTTATTGACTTTTTAACTAACTATAACTATGACTCGACCCTATTACATAAATAAAGGTGTGAGGGTTGGACCCTAACATGCCCTCCCCCATAACAAGTAGCCTTGTCCTCAAGGCTAAAGCTGCGGAAACTGCTGAAGAATAGTGGTTGGTTCCCAGGTCGCATCTTCTGGAGAGGTGTTTTTCTACTTAACGAGGACTTCCATGATCGTGTGGTCATGCGTATGTCGTTCTCGCGTATCGAGGACCTATTCAGGTTGGAGCCAGAGTGAACCTTCTTCATCCAATTCAGGTAGACTAGTTTGAATTTTGCAATTGTTCCCCACCACTTTCTTGAGGCATGATACATGGAAGACTGGATGGATTTTTGAAGTTGGTGGCAAGGCTAGCTTGTAGGCTACTTCTCTAATGCAGTGAAGTATTTGATAAGGTTCGTAGAATTTTGGAGCTAATTTTTTATATCCTTTATCTTCGAGTGATGTTTGCTTATATGGTTGCAGCCTCAGGAATATCTGATCCCCTTCTTGAAATTATGCTCTAAACGATTTTGGTCTTTCTGTTTCTTCATACGATTCTAAGCTTGATGGAGATTATCTTTGAGACAGGCTAACATGGTTGCATGGTTCTGTAGGAGTTGATCGACTGCTTGCACCTTTGAGAATCTAGGGATATAAGAAGTAGGTGAAGGTGGGAGTCGACCATACATTGCTTCATATGGAGTCATCTTGGTGGCTGCATGATAGTTAGTATTATACTACCATTTAGCTAGAGGTAGCCACTGTACCCATTAATGTTGTTTTTCAGAAGTGAAGCACCTTAGGTATGTCTCCAAACATTTGTTGACTACTTCAGTTTGACGATCAATTTGGGGATGATAGGAAGTACTTAGTTGGATTTGGGTGCCTTGTAGCTTGAAAATTTCTTGCCAAAAGCTACTGGTGAAAGTTGGGCCACGATTAGACACAATGGAAGTGGGCATGTCATGCAGTTTGAAAATCTGGTCCATGAAAGCTTGAGCCACCAAAGTGGGCATAAATGGGTGGGGTAGAGTGCAAAAAAGAGCATATTTAGAAAATCTATCCACAACCACCATGATGACTGACTTGTTGCTTGACTTCAGAAGACCAGTAATGAAATCCATAGAAACATCTAGCCATATTAATGCAAGGATGCGTAATGGTTGTAAGGTGCCTGGTGACTTGATTGTTTCTCCTTTGTGGCGTTGACACACATCACATTTAGCTACAAAAGTAAGAATGTTAGTTTTCATGTCTATCCAAAAGAAAGAACGACGAGTGAGAGCATAAGTCTTATGATAGCTTGCATGGCCTGCAATGGGAGATGAGTGCAACTCTGCCAAAATGCACGTTTTGAGGGCAGATGTCGGTGATATAACTACTTTGTCCTTGTAGCGAAGAATCTCATCCTTCCAAGAGTAGCCAACTGAGGAATTAGGATCTGCTCTTAAGTTATTAATGATTTGGGAGAGAGAGGGATGTGAAAACCATTCCTTGCGGGCTTCTTCAATCCAATTTGGTATGGGAAAAGAGATTGATAGCAGGGTGCTTTCATCCTCAAAATATCGTGATAAAGCATCTGCTACTACATTGACACGCCATTTCTTGTAAATTATATCATAATTATATCCCAGCATTTTTGGCAGCCATTTATTTTTGTTGGGGCAAGGATACACGTTGCTCCAAAAAATATTTGAGGCTTTGATGGTTTGTACGGATTTGGAAACACTGCCCCAATAAGTATGGTCGTGAGGTATCTACTGCGTGTAAGATGGCCATCATCTCCTTCTCATAGGTAGATTGTCCCAGATGTTTCCCACTCAGTTGTTGGTTGGTGAAAGCCAAGGGTCGACCTTCCTGCATTAAGACAACACCAATACAAGTACCTGAAGCATCACATTCAATCACAAAAGATTTGGTGAAGTCGGGTAGTGCCAAGACGGGAGTAGAACACATGGCATGTTTAAGAGCCATAAACATCTATTGTGCTACATCAGTCCAAAGGAATGATTTTTTCTTGAGAAGGTTAGTGAGGGGTCTAGCAATGTGACCATAATTACGAACAAATTTGTGATAGTAGCCGGTGAGACCCAGGAATCCCCTCAAACTCTTCAAGGTTTTTGGTTGGGGCCCATATTGCATTGCCTGTACCTTTTTGGGATCCACCCAGACACCTTCACGACCCACAATGTGGCCCAAATACTCGACTTCTTCCATGCCAAACGAGCACTTGGACAATTTGACAAATAATTTATGATTCCAGAGAAATTGCAAGAGTAGGTCTACATGCTGAAGATGTTTTTCCGAGGTGAGGTTGTAAATGAGAATGTCATCAAAGAAAACGAGCACAAATTTTCAGAGATATGGATTCAACATGTGATTCATGAGGCTTTGAAAAGTGGATGGGGCATTACAGAGACCAAATGGCATGAGCAAGAATTCATAATGGCCTTCATGAGTTTGGAAAGCAGTCTTGGGAATGTCTACTTCTTTTATGCGTATTTTGTGATAACCCAAGCGAAGATCTAGCTTAGTAAAGGATTGAACTCCATGTAGTTCATCCAAGAGATCATAAACAACCAGGATAGGGAATTTGTCTTTAACCGTGAGCTTGTTGAGGGCCCTAAAGTCTGGACACATGCACCATTCCCATCTTTCTTGAGCACCATGACCACTGGTGATGAATAAGGATTGATGCTAGGATGAATGACACCCGCTTCAAGGAGTTCCTTGGTGATTTTTTCAATTTCATTATTTTGGGTGAAAGGATATCAATATGGCTGCACATTCGGAAGCTGTGCCCCTGGGACCAAAGTGATGCTATGATCGTGTTCCCCTCTAGAGGCTGGAAGCTCTTTAGGTTTGTCAGATGCCTACTGGTGTCGATTCAAGACCTGTTGCATGTCAGGATGAATATGAAGAGTAGTAGGCTTGATGGCCTAGATGGCATTACATTCGGCTATAACTTCATGATGGTCCTTTTTCAACAACTTTTTCATGTGATGCGAGATGATGATAAAAGGAGCACTTGCCAGGAGTCCACGGAGGGTATGCATGTGGTCATTTTGCTTAAAGCTCATACATAACTCATGGAAATCCATGGTGATTGGGCCTAGTGTGCGAAGCCATTCAACCCCCAAGACAATATCACAACCACCCATGTTAATCGTAAACATGTGGGTCTTGAGGTGGTAGTCTCCCATCTGAAGTTTGATATTTTCGCAGCGGCCTTCACATTTCATTGTCCCCCCATCAGCAATCTGAACTTGGAAATTAGAGACTGCCTTGACAAAACAATGAACAACTTCGACGACTCATTGATGGATAAAGTTATGAGTGTTGCCACTATCAATCAATACTACTATTGGGCGATGTTTAATAAAGCCTCTCATTTTGAGAGTTTGGGGTGCAGAAATGCCCGCCAAAGCATGTAGCGAGATAAATGGTTCCTCTGGCGTCACTGGGAGTTCATTGTTCTGCTGGGTTTCCTCAACTTCGTCCTCTGGTCTCTTAAGGATTGGGGCTTCCTCAGATGAGTTGTGATCAATAACATCAATTTGAAAGAATTTGGGTTCCTTGCATTTATGCCCACTTTCTTCTTTCAACCATTTCTGTTGGAGACACCTTTTGAACCTTAAGTGTTTGGGTAGGGCCCTGAGCCTGGGTGGGGCATCCCTTGGCTATGAAATTTGGACGAGGAGACTGGATAGCTAAAGCACGTTCCATTTAGATAGCCTTGTTGCACGCATCAATCCATGTAGTTGGGTGGTGCATCCAGACATGTGCTTGGATGGCTTCTTTGAGACCACTTATAAAACATTCCAAGTAGAATTCATCTCCCAAACCTTCTGTGTGGATGGCCAACGTCTCAAAGGCTGCAATGTATTCTTTTACTATGCTTGTCTATCGGAGCTTAGTAAGATGACCCAAAAAATTAGAGTCTCTATCAAAGCGGCCACAAAGAGATTTTGAGAACACCTGCCAAGTTATTTTCCCGGGATAACATTTCTGATGCCACTGCCACCATTGCCATCTCTCTTGGTCCAAGTAAAGGGCTCCCACATGTAGTTTAGTTGGATAATCTCAGATATCATTTAGAAGGAAATATTGTTCCATTTGTGCTACCCATACTATGGGATTAGAGCCATCAAATTTATACATGTCCAGCTTAGGTGGGTGAGGGTGGGAATGTTCGTGATTTCCATGGAGGTGAATATGATGGCTAGATTCTCCTTCAAGGTCTTCATTAAGACCATGTGCCTCCTGATGCCCCCCCGACATGCCCACTTGGAAAGTTTCCATGAATTTTTGTATCAGGACCATTATGTTCTTGAAAGAAGCCAATTGTTTTTCAAGGCTCTTAATCTTCTCGTTGCCCATGGCTTGAACTCTAGTTTCTACCATATAAAGATCTTGGTCATTGGTCGTCACTTTGAAAAAATTTGGGACTGCCCGAAAATTGAAGCTGACAAGTGAATAGTACCACTTCGATCAACTCGTCGTCCTGATTCTTATAGGCTAAGTCTCTTATAAGCGTCCCGGGAAGGCCTCTGACCTTCTTTTTTTCTAACTCCCCACTTATCAATATTGCAGTAGCCAATTTCCAGAAAACTTGATCCTGCCTAATGTCCTGCGAGAATTGCCCCAGGGTATAGGAGTCACAAGCCTCATTGTACAAATGGTCAGATCTGCCTGCAAAACCCCCAACTGCTGAATGTGAGTTAGACTGCGGCAGCAACAGAACCCCAACTACTAGATTAGAATGGTGTTGTGGCCGTAGAACCTCAGCTGGTGGATCTGATTGTTGTTGTGGCGAAAGAACCCCAACTACTAGATCTGATCTGGCAAATAAGATAATGGTGATCTTCAGAGATTCAAGGGAACTATGGTCTCAAAGGAATGCCAAGTTCTACATATTGCAATATACATAAGGGTCCAACAATAGTACTCGGCCCAATCTTTCAGGGCACTAACTAAGGAGGATCAACTGTTCCCTTAGCCGTACTACCCGACTACCCTATCGTATGTGCAAGTAATCTCCCCGAGTGTTATTTTCGGTGTACTGTAGTAGCAGGATGGTCGACATTTTATCTAAGGTGAGGTTTCACATGAGCCTAGGGGGCTTCCGATATACCCAGAGGGCATGTGGAAGCCAGTCCATCATGGTTCTGTCTAATGCGCTACTAGTCGAAGGGGTACCCATAAGGGTTACAAGGGAGTCCAACAAGCGTGACCACCTCTTGTACTACCTTTGTGCATGCCTCCCCAAATCGGCAGGTTTATGCGCTTAACGACAAAGCAAGTGGTTTAAAGACACCGGAACACATCTCTAGCCTAAAAAAAAATCTACCAAAAATGGAGATACCATTGGCCCTTGAAAGTGCTCTCATACCATTTGTTATGCCCTTGACCTATGAGAAAATTCCAGAATACCAAATATGCGAAGAAATACAACCCAAAACATAGAACAAAATCAGAAAAACAATAAATAGTTTATTATTTAGACATAAAAGCAATGTTCACTTGCCTCTTCAAGGGGACAAACTCCAGCAAAGCAGAGCTCAATTACAAAATAAGACACAACATTCCTCAATGGGGAGTCTCTATCCTTTATATAAGATTCATACATACAATACCATGGGTGAGTACCATGGTTCCGTCAATACCATCTATCTAATACCATGGCCCGTTTGCAACTAACTGTGGTCCCTTTCCTAAATGTGAGTCAACCACTTACAATTATTAATATGGGCTTTATTGAATCCTTAACTAACTATAACTATGACTCGACCCTATTACATAAATAAAGGGGTGAGGGTTGGACCCTAACACTTGCTATGATAGTAATGGATCCATGCCAAAAGAACAATATTGTGAGCATACAGGAAAAAAATTATGAGCATACCAGTGAGTGAGGGCCAACACAACTTGCATCTTCCAAATAATCTTCTAGCTTATCAACTTATATGCCAAAAAACGTTAGGGGATAAGGGACACTCATGTTTGACTCCAACATTGCATTTAATTTATTACGACCCTTAGTGATCCTAAGATTGGCAATAACATTCTCGTACAACCTTGTCAGAAAATCCTCAACTCAAGAGGAACCATTGATGAGCTATGGTATTGCAACAAGAATGTTGCAACTCCTAGAGCTACCAACTTTAATTTATCAATCTGAGATTTGTACAAACTTAAGAGGTGACAATGTTGTATGCACAATAAGAATAGGTACTACTTAAGTTGCTTTGACGCAATGAATCAAACCAAGGTGTACAGAGACCATTTTGCAAACTAACTCTTAATTTTGCAAGAAAGGAAAATATTGCATAAGAGGAAGTCTAATCTAATTACAAGGAATGAAATACTTGGAATGGAAACCTTAATCTGTTACAGGAAATAATTGACAGAGAAATAAACCTAGTCTAGCTACATAAAATAAATAGGATGAAATCAACCCTAAACTACTACATAAAAAGGAGATCCTAATCTAATTACAAGCCTCAATAAATGCTTCAAGAAATAACAATGTAAACTATCCTTCTCCTATTGAATTCATGAACTCAACAACTAACTCGAATTGCATAAATAAATTGCAGTGATGAAAAGAAGAGTTATAAACCGTCTCTGATCTTCCTCAAGCTTGGTTCCAATGCCTAGGAGACGTTGTGAAGGGTTAAGAACAAAAAATTAGGCTTAAAGAGAAAATATGGTCAAGTTTTGATGGATTTTGCACAGTGCTACATGATGCTAGAGGATTGCTCTATATTGCTACATGATTGAATCTCAGAGAATTCCAAGGGATTAGAAAGTGATATGAAGGAGAGAAAAGATGATAAAAGGTTGGGGAAGGGTATGGGAGTCCATTCCAAGCTTAGTACTCCTTAGGAGCCCATCTTGCACAAGGGGGAAATGCAAACAATCACCCCTAACAAATCTATGATGAATTTTTTGTGCGCATGAAGAAATGGATGAGAATGAATGGAGGGTGTTGATGGTAGGGATTCAAATGAAAATGATAGCGCTCTTCCCTTCAAACCAATGGTATCACCTACACACAAGAAGATTATTCAACTAGAAAAACATCAAATTCTAAAGAATGCCAACAATACTAATTGCAGAAAATCAAATAAGAAAGGAAAGGATGAGTTGAATTTTAATCAAGCTCTAACTATTGCATCAAGAGAAAGCCTACATTGTTGTGCTTTCTAATACAAAGTCTACAACCACACTTTCCAAAACACTTGTTCACACAGGAAAATCTTGCAAGAAAAAAAAAACATTGCTAAACTAAGTGCTAAAAAGAAAATGCATAACAAAAATATACAAGGGAGAAATATTGGAGTGCTTGGGTTGGAACCTATCCCAAGGGAACTCATCCCTTTAAAACACACTCAGGCAGAAGACAACAAAATTATTTTCATTCATCTCAAAAAGTGTTCAGATACATAATATGTAAATTGAAATGGAAAGAACAAAGCTCCTAGCTTTAGCAATCACTATGCTCCTCTAAGAAGTTGAATCCTAGTGAGAACTTGGGCTCGTTTATTTATACAACATGAGTGAGGGTCAGCCTCCTTGGAAGGAGGGTTGCTTCCTTCCAAAATCCCTAAAAAGGTGGATATAGTCCCCTAAGATCCTTGGAGCAGTAATTGCCCTATAGCAAACAGAGTTGTTCGTGAGTTAATGTGGGGAAAGAGCCTCCTACATTCGCTCCATAGGGGCTTCACTTAATGAACCCCATACATATCATGTGCGTTAGTGGCATATTAAACAATACCCTTAATTTGAGTACATATTTGAAAATACCTCTAAAAAACACATTATTTAACCCTTTACCAATATGAACCCAATACACCTTCCTAATTTAAAAACCCTTACTTTCACTAGATATTGGAGGTATCTATTTTTTCATTAACATTTTTTATACCCCTTTACATTTTTTCATTAACTTTGGGCTCCTTTTTTTATAACTGCTAGTATAAAAACTTTTTAACCCCTATATATCACCCAATATATTATGTGATTTTTTCCTCACTAAATATCTCCTAATATGAACCCACATGGTATGGTATTGCTCCCGCAGTGAAGCCCCCGTGATTCCCTCTAGCTAGTCTCCAAAGTACATCTACACAATAAATATTCTTTTTCTTGCACATTCAACATGTTAGACTACACTATATGACAAATATCCCTTAATCTCCATAATGAACACATTATAGTCCAAAAAAGATGTCATTAAAGGCAAAGAGAGAGGTAAATGCATGCTAAGGATGGTCAGATGGGCCTTGATTGATACCTATTTAGGAGGCCCATTAACCATTATCTCTTATAACCTCCTTCATAACTTTGTTCTAGGAATGGTGTGAAAAAGCTTTTTAAAATCAACAAAACAACAAAATATATCAATTTTATTATTGCGACATTCTTTTACAATTATCCTAAAAAATAATAAGATGATTCACAATATAATTTTGTTTATGTGATTAGGCAAAATCATTAAAACTCTCCCCCACCCTTTTCAAATTTTATAAATTGACATGGATAAAGTAACTAGGTTACTTATTAACATATTAAACCATTACAGTGCTTGAGCTCTTGCCAATTCAATTTGTATATCTCTCCTTCAAATCGGTGTTTGTCCTCAAAATTAAACGGTTTTCCAAACTTCTTAAGTTAAATCACTGTCATACTCCGAAATTGAGTTGCCATAAACGTTTCTCCGGATTCGAAGTGTGTTTAGTCTGGGGACATATTTATGTTATAATTAGATTATGTAGAGCTTATGTGGGGGGCCAACAATTCTCTCTGCAATAGTTTTCACAGCTTCTCAAAATTTATCTGTTTTGCAACACAACACCTAATTAAATATGCAGATACATTTACTTGTAACACCAAATTATCCTTAAGATTTAGTTTTATAATATTAAATTTAATTTCAAAGATACGTGATGTTAATTTTTATGTCGGGAAGTTTATGTAAATTGTTGAATTTTCAGGGAGTTTTTGTGAAAAAAATATTTAGATATTCAATAGACAGAGGAAAGTCAAACGTATTTATTTATACATTGAATTTAAAACCATTAGAGTCCGTAATGTCTATTGGATGCATGGAATTTACATTCTACCTTTTTTCAGTGGAATTTATATTCTACCTAAGAGTTCATAATTTCTATTGAATACATGAAATTTAATATTTATGGGATACCTGATATTACAGTCAACAGTAAAATGACCTTATAGTAGCTTTATAAGGAAAGATACGATAAGTATTGTTAAATGATAGAATTTAATGTCATATTGTTGAATGATAGAATTTAATGTCATAGTTTAATTAGATTGTATTTTTTGCTTGGTAAATTATAGAAATTTTTGTAAGATGTTGATAAAATTTGGTAAGATTTTTGTAAATTTATGTTACAGTTGTCAAATTTCAAAGTTTTAGGTGCTCCAAAGATTTTTATAGTTGTCAAATTTCAAAGTTTTAGGTGCCCCAAAGATTTTTATAGTGTTGAATCTATTCCCACCATCAAAAACATGATTCTCACATTATTGGTGCAAGATTTTTTGAGATTATTTTACCCAAATTCCAGCCATAATCCCAGCAATTCCTCAGCCTCAATATACACTTCCTAATTTAATGCCCATGATCATGTAAACACTGATAAAAGGCCTGTTTGTTCATGTGAAACAACAAATACAGTGTTATTGAATATAAGATATTGAATGTTATGTCGCACATAATGGACTTTACCAACATGTATGGTATAAAAGTCCAACTCATCTTTATGTGATCTTTACCTAGATTGTATTTTTTGCCAGGAAAATTATGGAAATTTGGGCAAGATTTTGATAAAACCTGGCAGGATTTTTGTAAATTCATATTATAGCCGTCAAATTTCAAAGTTTTAGGTGTCCAAAAATTTTTGATAGCACTAAATCTATTTCCACCATGATTCAAACACTATTGGTGCAAAATTTTTTGAAATTTTTTTATCCAAATTCCAACCATAATCCCAACCTCAATATACACTTCTTACTTCCTAATTTAATGCGCATGATCATGTAAATACTGATAAAACGCGTGTTTGTTCATGTGAAACAACAAATACTGTGTTATTGAATATAAGATATTGAATGTTATGTCCGGTGCACACAATGGACTTTAACAACATGTATGGTATGAAAGTCCAACTCATCTTTATGTGATCACCCTCGCCATGTTCACAGCGATGACTAGCAATGTCTCGTCATGTGCGGTTGATTAAAGAAAAGGGGCGAGAAACATTTATGAATACCGTGGGGCATGGAACACAATAATTTGCTCTTTCACTTTTTGAGGGAAGCATCTGTCCACAACACAGGCGAAAACCGACAATCAACTCTGGTTTGCGATTCCGTCATTAAATTGAAATATCTGGCAACTTTTAAAGAACGAGATTGACGGACAAGTAATCCTTTACGGTAACAAAAATCAAAGCTGTTGACCGTATGATTGCCATGCCAGTTAATGACAAATCGCCTTATGTTTGCTAAATTTCTGGCGGCCACTGACACCCGCCGTAAGTAAAAATCTTAAAATCTCAGCGGAGTGGATGTGTCCGACATGTGGGAACCGAAGTCTCTATCGCGTTTCGCAAAGGAAAAGAATCCATTTCTCTAATAATCCAGTTTCGCGTCCATAAACGGAAACGCCCTCAGGAAAAAAGAAAAGGTACGTTTGCTTCCTGAAGAGCTTCAAGGCATTAAGAACAGTCACATGCTGTGCTGTTAACAGATGATGCTAACTCAAAAAAATTTCTAATGCCAGAACCCTAATGATAACATGTATGGCGACAAAGTATTTAATAATACTGTACTTTCAGTAATTTTTGCTTTTTTGATGGGTATGAATTTTGTCTTCGTAAAAGTACAAATTCGAGTTCGGTGACAGCGATGAGGCAAAAAGTATTACGTTTTTGTTAACGGATATTTGGTGATCTTACATGATATTAAATAAAAAGTAATTGAAACCAA
>APFE031011197.1:63437-76457 GCA_000404065.3 Pinus taeda
TCTTCAATTTTACATATTTGTATTCTTTTATTTTTCATAAGAAAATTATATTCTTCCAACTTTTAAATATTACATTGAATTCTTGTTAAACAAGCTTCACTAATAAATTTTAATTAAAAAGTACGATAGGGCCATGATGATATGTTCAAATTGTCATGGATTGTTTATTAGTTTGTTGTATAATTGTCATGTAAGTTGTGATTGAGTTGTCATTTTATGTAAATTTAATGTGTTTTGTAATGATTTAACAAACTTTATTGTTGTTTCAACAAGGAGTATAAGAAAAAACTTTTCTATTTAAAAACATGTTCATATATCATGACATAGAGACCACAGAAATATAAAAATTATCTTTGAGAGTGGAGGATTTATATGCTATGGAGGTTTTTATCATTTACCCATGCCCCATTGTTGTCTGGTTGGTTATTGTATTTAATTACTTATGGGCTTTTTTTAGGCATTGTTGTGTTGTTGGGGTTTTTATTTAATTATTTATGGGTTGTTATAGGTATTCTTTCTTTCTCAATAATTTAGATGAATTTTTCATGGTGTTAAAGTCAAAACTTGCTTGATCTCTAAGTGGGAGATTCATGGATTATGCCTCTCACAAGTGGGAGGTTTGTGGATTGTTACTACAAATATATGTATTTTCTATTGGAATTCTCTATTTAGAAGGACACCGTTATGGGTCACTAAAGGTAATATGATAGAGATTAATAGTGGTGTTTTGTGTTAATAATGTTGCTTGAGCTTCTATGTAGTAAGTAGCACCTAATTGTAAATGAAAAATTTGAGGACTTCACTTATGAGTAGAGTGTGCATTTTTAAATTTATTGGTAGCAATAAAAAGAATGTTGGCATGACAATCTCAAAGTTGTATGAAATGCATGTGAGCCCACTTGAGAGTATAGTTACTAGATGTTGTAAAGAAGGTTGTAGCATGGTGCATTATGTGTGTGTTTGCAAGTTGCAAGGAGAGCATGTAGTGGAGATTATGGTTACAATATCAGAAGAAGCATATGGAGAAACATATTGAGATAGCTCTCATTAAGAATCTTTTTATTTTCCTTGTTGCATAGATTTAGTTACTAACAGTTATGATAAGTTAAACCTTACCAAATAACTTGAGATGAATATAAAATATTATCAAGGAAAGCATACTAAAAGTGAAAATGAATATGAGATATTATTAACGAACTTACAAAAGTTATTTCTATAATAAAAAAGTCAAAGACTTATAGCTATGCTAGTAGGAAACATATTATATACTTTATGTTATAAGAAGAATTCGATAAAACTTGTCTTGAAAAAATTAAAAATGAAAAATATAAATAACATCCTCTTACCTATATAAATCAAACACATTAATTAATTAAAAATATATTACATAACATAAAAAAATATATAATTTAAAACTCTATTATTGCCTAATCTTCTAAATAATAATTTATAAAAAATATCAATAATACATTTAAAAAAATAATAAAAATAATAATATCACTGAATCACAGAATAAATTTTTTTTATATCCTAAATAAATAATCACATTTTTCATATTCTCTGACTAAACTCCTCTGGTCATCTCATAACCATGAAAAAATACTCAGTAAAAAATACCGTAACAACCCAACCTTTAAAAATTATATAAGATGATTGATAACCCACGAGTATTAACTCCGGAGGAAACAGGTAAAAGAACTTTTACTTGTTATGCAATTATCACATTATTTATTATTGTATAACTAGTTTTCCCATTTGTTTTTATAGAGTACTATTTTTTCATCTGGTTTTTCATAGAGTACTAGGACATTATTATAATTATCACATTTCGTTCTTTATGGACTACTTTAGACATCATTTATTTCTACAAAAGTTTGAATTACATTTGAAATTAGATGAGGCTCCATGCATAAAAATAACACGTTCTTGATCACCACTCGATGAAAGAAATTCATTGCATAGTGCCACTCAATGAAAGAAATGATAGGAAATAAGCTTTTGTTAAGAATGCGCTGCGTAAAGTCCCCATTGAGATATGTAGGATAATACATATCTCCTAATTCTGGCATAATCTTTTTGAGGCGAGCATTATTATTTTGAATTCGATACTTTTATAAGGTATGAGGATTTGTGAAAATTTATTATATAATTTTAGTAATAGTTGATTTTTTCAAAATTATTTAGGGGTGGAGTTTTGAATAAATGACTTTTATACTAAAAAGTACCTTAAGAATGTTAAGCTTCTTTAGATTAGTTGTTAGTTAATATTAATTATCATAATAAAAAATAATTATTATAACTATGTGTGTCATAGGTTAAATTATAATTTATATATAGAATTGAAGTTAAATGTTATTAAAAATGTTTAAGGGATCAAAATATATTGTGATGGGGTGTATTGTTAAGTTACTCTTTGATGTGAAGTTCACTCGTTCCAAATTCCCCTTTTGACATGTTAGATGTCCCTCGATGGTTTCTCAAGCCAAATCTTAAGCATCGACAAAAAAATATAAATATTAAAAAGTATGTGATCTTTTTGTAGGTTGTTTCATCAATGATGTAAAGAATTTTATTTTTATTTTATCTATATAATTCCAAACTATCAAACAAACATTTTATATGGTTTAATTATTTGCAATCTATTATCCTTCATAAACAGTAATTAATCATAACAAATGTACAAACATTTTATATAGCTTAATTATTTTTAATCTATTAACCTTCATAAACCGTAATTAATCATAACCAATATACGTCTATCTTTTAAGTACGGATCTAACATGAGCCTAGAGGGATCAAATTTCTTCACATGCAAATTTCTTTAAAGTGGAAAACACAATGTTATTTTTCATTGTTTAAATTGTATTTTTGAATGCTAAATAGAATATATATATGAGTAATAAACATTTTAACCATAAAACTTAATTTTTTAGTGATATACATAATTTCTTTTAAATGATATATAATAAATTCATAATTGACATTAAAATATTTTACATAACATGTACATCCAAATTAAAATGTTTCTTTTTTAATTATTAATGTATTTTTACCTATATGTCAATTTTAATTCGTATTAAAATATTTTATTGATAACCCACATTGAATATTTTTTATATACAATGTGATTGATGAGAAAGACTTATATCTACATTATGGATCACAAAAATACTTTTAACACTTTTTTTACTTCTAATTACTTTACAACATATTCATTTTTTTATTATAGTCTACATTATTTTTCTATTTAAAACATATTTTTTAAGTTTATTTAAAAAAAAAACCGAGAAACTTACACATCTTCTCATACTTAATTGTAAAATAAACCTCTCACTCAACTATCTTCATTCCAAATTAATAACTTAAAATCAAGAGAAATTAATCAGTTACGATTACCTCTCATGAAAATGGTCATACGTGAATGACTTACTTAAGACAGTTGAATCCCAAAATGATATTTAATATAATTTCTTTTAAATAAATTTAACATATCCATCCAACAAGAAAATAAAAATATCAGAAATTAAAATTTACCGCAACAAATGCGAACATACTCCAACCGACTCTTATAGCGACTCCCTGCACTATATATTCGGGTTTTAAATTTAAATGAGAAAAAGGGAAAAATGATTAACATATTCCAATTTATTCTTAAATATTCTATATACCATACGTTAGGGATCAAAATGAATATATGCTGATACGTAAAAATGAATGTGAGATGCTGATATGGAAAATTCAAGGTTAGATGCGATAAAGATAAAGATTAAACTGTAGAATACAAGGTTACAGATACCATAAAGTAAAGCTAATTATTATATTCTCTGATTCATATAATAAGATGACGCGGGATCCAGACTCTTTTTTTAAGATTTTCAATTTGGGATGATTCCCTGGACGCACCTGTATTTACTCATTCTTTTAAACTTCCACCAATCTATCTATGCATCATGTTTATTACGCGCGGCGACTTTATGCAAGTACACAAACCTTCCAACTCTGAAAACATAATGAATTGAATCGAGTTACCTAACACGCACCATCTATAATTATTTATTTGATTCGAAACAGGGCGACATTTATTCCTACCTATCCACGCTTTAGAACGAAGAAAATTTCACCAATTTATTAATCCCGGGCTTTAGTCTCAACACCTGGCAGATATCAATCACAAGTTCACAACTCTCCTTCCATTCCATCCGTGCAGCAGAAGAAGGGCAAGTGACGTTTAGTTGGTAGGGAAGCCATTAATGAGTAACAATATCGTCCCCATGGGCCATGACTGCCCTGTTTCTCATGAAAACATTATATCAGAATATGAAGCATCATGATTAAGGGATGGTGAAAGTACAAGACATGTTGCAGAAACACTCATGGCGCCCATGAAAATGAGTCACTTCAGCCGAGCAAACGCTTTGGCAGGACCCCATATAGCAGTCACACCAAAACGAAATTTTGGGGAGGGCGGGTCCCTTACCCCAGCGGAAGAATGGGTTAAAGTTGGGTCCCTTTCGCTCAATCTAAAGAGGTATTTTGCTCTTAAAAAAAGGCATGGTTTTTGGAAATCTAGGTTGCAGTTATTAAATTTCAGAATATTATAATGTATAAGGCTTATAATCAAATATAAATGGATTAATATATGGAAACTAAGTAAACCGTATCGAAAAAATCTCCCTTTAATGCGGAAACAACAATTTTATCATTTTACGCCGGCACATTTTTACTCAAAACATTCCCAATAGTGAACATGTTCATCCGAGCCTTCTCTTCTTCGTGGAAACATGAGCCCTTTAACGGCCTTGACCGATGACTTACCCTTACCCATGGCGTTACCCAACCGCTGAGTAAAAGGGCCCCCTCATCTATCTTTTATAGATATCAAGTGAAGACATTATAAGTACTCACTAGGTAAGCAGGGCGGAGCTGATACAAGCGAATGGAGACAAATTACCCTGAATCATTTGCAAAATTGTTCGTGAGTCCTTCCATCATCCTTTTATGGCTCTATCGTCATGTTAGGACAGTGCGATTGACAGACAGAGGGTAAGATGGCTTAATTCAAAATTTAGCCTAAAAGCTAATCTACATCCTATCGATGAAGAAATGGAGTAAGTTTTATCTTTCTATCCCTTAAAATAAATTAAAAATTAAAATTATATTTTAAATAGAAAAAGAATATGAATATAATTAAAAACAAATGAATATAGGTTAAAGTAATTAGATGTAAAAGGAACGTAAATAAGATGTTTAAATCTTATAATTCAGTTATTGATAAAATATTTTAATACTAATTAATATTGACATATACTTAAATATGGATATATCATAAAAATTAAGTTTTTTTTGTTAAAATATTCATTAGTCTTATATATAGTCTATTTAACATTCAAAAATACAATTCAAACAACCAAAAATAATATATTATATTTTATATTGTAAACAACTTTAATCCCTATTTAAAATAAATTTTTTAAAAAAATACACAAATTTTAAAAGAATCTAAATTTAGGACCAATAAATCACCATCCCAATGACATTGTCACCTGACTGGACAAGCCCCCGTCCCTTTTGCGATTCGTTCCCAATATGTATTTCATGTTACCATCGTCCGGCCATCAAGAACCTGCAACGCAACCGTTTAGTTGCTTTAGCTTTAGCTTTAATGCAGAACAGATTCCACAGTGATTTGGTAATATAATAGCGGAATAAGTTGCATCGCAAACAGTCTCCGCCGCTGGAAGACCCCAGTCTTCGATGGATGACAGTGAAATAAAAATGAATTCCATTCTTTTCTTGAAGGTTGACAGAAGAATATAAGGTAGTGAATGGCTATATCACGATCAAATATTTTATAATTTGCCATCTATTGCACAGTTCTCTGCAGTTATGACAAGACTACATTTTCTTCAACACAATATTAAAATCCATGCGCGTCATTTTCTACTTGATTTTGTTGTATATTTCACGGTCAATACAGTCCGCGTCACGAATTATTTGATCTAACAAAAATCGAATTAACTTATGCCACGTAAGTCAATTCCACGTGGTATTTACGATATAAGGATCTATATTTTATTAAATTGATTAACAGATTGAAACGATATATACCAATAACAATAATTTAACTTTAAGCTTAGAGTTTTGTCAACGCTAAATTGATGCATGATCACAAGTCTATTGAGGTGTGATATAAAAAAGTTTGTATTTTATAGTGAATAAAAAATAACCACATATATATATATATATATATAAGAAAACCATATTATTTTAAAGATCACCTATTAAGGATAGTAGGAATCATAGGTTTTTTTTTTTTTTTTTGTTTTATGGACATTAATGTATTGTACAAAATTATCTCATACATTTAAGGTTAAAGTCATTTCTTTATTTTCTTGAGAGATTGTTATGGTCTCGAGATTAATCGGATTTGACATGTTTTCTTAGCCATGAGACTAGTCTGATTCATGATTATGTTTTTTCCCACAAATTGAGGTTGAAGATCTTTCCTTTGACGAAGTATTTTCCCCTGCTCAAGATTGTGTCAAAACCATTGGGGCTCACCTGGATCTTGAGATGTTGAGTTGTTACTTGATGTTTTACGATGCCTCAGTGTTGGACAATTGACATTATCTGATTGATTGGTGGCACTTGGTATGTTGGCATTGATGTCAACCCGACTAGCATTGAGGCAAATTCGAGGTAGAGAGTTTGTAGCCATGTTTGAAGTAGAAAATGGTCTCAAAGACCGCATCGGACCTTCTACACTAGAAAATGCTTTGAAAAATATTTCCAACAGTATGTGTTCATCCATGAATGGATCTCAGGATCAAAAGTTATTAACAACTGAACTAAGAACCTTGAAGTCCTAAAAGCAGGATGAATTTCAGAACCAGAGGAGCAGGTCAAATTTGAGAACCCCGATTATGGGAGGGTCAGACCTCAGGACGTCGGAAACGCTGAATCTCGGAAGGCCGAAATTTCGAACAATCGAAGTTTTGGAGGTAGGAAACTTCAGGACCTCGAAAGGATGGAACATTGGAACCCTTCGGAAATTCAGAGTTTCAGGATTTCATAACTCCTTACAAATTGCATTTCTTTGAAAAGTGTCGAGGGTTGTGGGCAATGAAAAATAAAAACAAAATCATTTGCAAACCAAGGACCAAGGGACCCTTTCTCTCTCCTTTAACAGGACACATGGCAGTAGCTGATTGGCCCTCGAGAGCTAATAGTGGCAGATGATGTCAGTGTGACGTAACAATATGAAGGACACGTGGCAGTCATAATCAACACTATTAGGTGGCCTAATGGGGAAAACCCGGGTGACATTTGTCACCACTAAGGAGACGCCCGTGGAGATGATGACGAGAGCATGACATCATCTCAGAGGTCGGAATATCGGAGGTCGAGATTTTGTAACTCCTTTGTAATTGTAATTTTGAAAAAATCCTGATATAAGGAGCTTTGATATTGATTAGTGTTTGGTCAAGGAGACCAAAATAATCAAGGGCGTAGAGAAGGCTTAGCACCTAAGTGCTATGGAGCATATCAGGGGTAGGAGATTTTGGAACTCCGCTATAAATGCATTTTGAAAAAAGATTTGATGATTGGGAGCTCTAATGTGTTTGACACTTGGTCGTGAAAGCCCGAAGAACCAAGGGGAAAGAGCGATACCACAAGGACATAGGCCTCCGACAGGTCCTTAAGGGCTTAACACCTAAGTGTTGTGTCGTTGGTCACAACTCCCAGTCCCATGGAAGAGAAAAAAGAAGGGGCTACGCAAAAGGGGCTAAGGGTCAAACGGGATCTCATAATATCATAAGCTCATGTTAATAAAAATTTACGAAATGCAGGAGATTTGATATTGCCATATAGAGGTGTATGAAGCCCTTGGTCACAAAATCTAGTCCCATGGAGGAAAAACAATGAGAGGCTAAGCTAAAGGGGCTAAAGGCCAATCAGAATCCCACAATTTCGTAAGGTCATTGTAATAAAACTTATGAAATGAGGGGCTATGATTAGGAGCCGAGGGAACAATAAGGAGCATAGTTCAGAGAAAAGGGGAAAAGTTGGCCAATGCTACTGTGTGAGGCCGAGAGTTCTTGTGGAAGTGTAGAGGGCCAAGAGAAAAAGTATGATACTGCAATGCATCCAATTTGTATTTCTTTGTATATGTAATTACCCCTGTTTTTAGTTTGTAAATTGTATGAAAGGTGGAAAAATGGCTAGAGCTGGTGGTGTCCTACATTCATAAGAGGTTGGTGCCTCTTGGAAAGTAGGTGCTTGATATCTTAAGGGGTTGGTGCCTCTTGAAAGTGGGTGCTCACAAACGAATTGATGTAACTAAGTAGGTGCTTAATTTACATCATAATAACAAACAGATTGGTAGTTTTTTTCCCTTTGGGTTTCCACGTAAAAATACCTATGTCAATATGTGTATGCTTCTCATGTGATGGATTGTATGTACATGTGAATGCCTTATCTTGTTGATCATTGTATTGTGTATGAAACCTCTCATAAGTAACTGACCATAGTGAAAAGAGATAAAGACTTATACTTAAAATTTGTAAGAACTTCACTATTACTGATTCACCCCCCTCTCAGTAATTTCTTATTCCAACAAGGAGCTATTCTACTTTTGATCTACCGAATTCTTTTCACCTACTAGTGGTTTTGGATCACGCCAACCACAATTGTTTCTCTTCGCCTCTTGAGAGCAGGTAGTCCCTTTAGGAAAGGGACACACATGTTGAAGGTGCCCAGGTTGTTGGATGATTCTACACTTGAACACAGTGTTTCCATAGTCCAAAGGTTGGGAATATTCCTTGTATTCCCACTTGAGGACAATTTTGTCAAGAAAACCTTCACTAAGGTCCACTTCCACACATATGCGAACAAAACTCATGAAGCCCTTTGAAAATCTTTCATTGTCTACCTTGATATAGCAACTTATGGAGTCTCCAATGTCCTCCAAGATCTCCCACAAGATCCAATGAAGCAGAAATTTTGGGAACCTAAGCCAAACTGATATAGGAAAGTACTTCATGGTAAGCTAATTAATCTTTGGAAACCATTACTGGATCGAAAGACCCACTCTAGGCCAAAACTAGGGACCCTGGTCTAAAACCCTCTTCCAATCTTCAATATATCTAAAGAAAAATACAAAGAAACCTTTCAAACAAAACAAAAATCTATATTCTAGGACCAATTATGATGAAAACAGCCCCACAGAGTAGATGACGAGTGGAAAAAGCCATTGAAGCGAAATATAATTGCCCGAATTTTAAAGTATTGTGTCTTTTTCCTATTGACAATATCATTCACTTCTAGTATAGGAGTGTTTGAAGAGTGATCTACCACAAAGGCTAGACCCGATAGCTCCTTGTGTGACTGAGGATCGATATCCATCTTCAGGGCATCCTTAAAAGACATGGGTTTTGAAGCAGAGGTTCCAACACACCTCACACCTCCTTTTAGTCATGCAACTAGAAAGATGGTGGATTCCTTCTTTATTATGAAACATCTGAGACTTTTTGCAGTCACGAGTTGTCTCCCCTCGTGAAGAAGCCTCATTTCTCTTACGGGAGTCCCTGTCAACTAATGATTTTCATATGCTAGCAATTCCACAACATCCATTTCACTGACCAAAATTCAAAGGGATTTTCCTAAGAAGGGCTTGACAAAAATTGGGAATTTTTATAGAGCCAATTACCCACTACCATTTTTAGTCACATCCTAATCAACAACTAGGCTTCATGGAACATATCTTCCAACCCCTTAAGAACCACCCCCCCCCCCCCCCCCCCCCCCCACACTAGAGAATTCGACAAACATTTTGCATGCACAAAAACAAATCCCTGGTGAATCTCTCTCTCAAACATTATATCGAACACTTTGCTGACATACCCTTATCAGACACATTCTCTAAAATGTTTAGCTCCTACACACTCTACAGTCGACTTGACACACTAATTTCGTCATTCTAAAGAATGAAAAATTCCATCCATTTCCAGAATATGAGACACGGGGGCTTTACTGGGGGAGCAATACCATACCACGTGTCTTCATATTAAGAAAAAATGACATAATATATTGAGCATATAATATGGGATAAAGGGGTTTTATATGTTGTGTATAAAAAAATGGAGATCAAAGTTAATGGAAAAATACAAAGGGGTATAAAAAATGTTAATGAAAAAATAGATACCTACAATATCTAGTGAAAGGAGGGGTTTTTTAAATTGGGAAGGTGTATTGGGTTCGTATTGGTAGAGGGTTAAATAAAGTGACTTTTAGAGGTATTTTCCAATATGTAGTCAAATTAAAAGTATTGTTTAGTATGCCAAGAACGCATGTGCAATGTGAGGGGTTCATTGAGTGAAGCCCCGTGATGTGAAAAAGAAAATTGTTTATGAGCCCTTGTCCTTGATGTGCTCCTCGTACCAACCCTACAATATTGTGCCTTTTGAAAGAATGCAGAAACCTCATTCTTGGGCTTATACAATTTGCAAAGTCAAATCAAAACGTTTATCTCGAACATTCACTCGGGTTTCATTGGGTTCAATCATGCAAAAGGGGAAATTTTCCACATGTATGGAGAGCTTAGTTAAAGTATTGAAGAGTGTCGACTTCCTGACACTTAGAAGTCCAACAATGCTAATCTTGAGGTGGGAAGAAAACTGGCCAGAATTGGATGCTCTGCGAGGGCTTCCTCCTTGATTAATTTTAGAGGCATTTTGCAAGGTGTGAAGAATTCTATTGAGAAAATCAGAGATAATTTTGCAAGAGGTAAATCTGATATAAATTATGTATAATTTCATCCAAAAAGTAAAGAAATAAATTTTAAGAAATGTGATTAAATAATAATCATCTATAAAAATTATATATAATTTACAAAATTATTATTATATTAGGATAAATAATTTACAAATCATTATAATATGATACCTACAGAAGTATTATTTAAGTATTGAATAATAACCGGAATTTTTTATGTATTTTTAAATTTTTTAATTTCATTTATTTAAATGATGAATTTTAAAAATGAATTAAATATTTAAATGAAAGTTTTATAATCCAAAGTTTTATTAATCATGCGAAAATATAGTTTTAATAAATTTATCAATTTCAATATAAAATTATAAGAAAAAGTAAGTTTATTCATTTATTAACTTCTTCTTTATCGGTGGAGTGGCAAGTGTAAGGGAAGTCAAAGTTTTTATTCAAGAGAAAATAAAAAAATTGAGTTTACATGCAGACTTTAGGATAGCTATGACCAAAGAAGCAAGACTTAAGATCTTTACAAAGGGATTTTTCTTCTCAAAGCCCAAAAGCAAATGCAATAGTTATATGGAATAGCTACAATAGTAAATTCCTTGATCATTATCATATTTTTACAAGGAAAATCTTCACTCAAATTACTTTTGTTACGAAGATAAGAGAATTGATAAAAGTATTGTATTTCTTGCATTGTGTCATGAGAATAACTTAAGTAACCACCCAACAAATGAAGGTTGGCCATTGTTTAATAAATGGTGGGGTATCAATTCATATCCCCCCTTAGAATTTAATGTCACCACTTAATAATGGGAATCACGTTAATTTGAAAGGAAAGGCTCCCCTTCTTGATATTTCTGGAACAACAACATGAGACCCTATATTCATACCCTACTCTTATATTCGTACCCTAATCTCATGTGAATCAATAAGAGTATTAATGTAGTTTATTTGGTTTATAAATGTGAGTTAAGGGATTGAGGCATAAAAAATATCTATAAATTTCCAAGGATCTCTCCTAGTTTTATTTGACCTAGGGATCTTATTATTTCTAGGGTAGAATAGAGTCTACAAGGGTCCTCTCCTCTCGAGCTCTAAATTCCCCCCTTCTTTATGTTAATTTGAGTTTGCAACAACTATTGTTGTTTTAACATCTCTTCTTTCCAATTTTTCTTCTTCTTTGTCCAATGATATAGCTTTTGATAATACAATTTGTTGTAGATTGGCATCAAAAAGAAAGTTTTAGTGTCCCTTGGATATGTAAAGTTAGAACTATACTCGAAATTGGTATTTGGAAAAGATGGTGTATTGTTCTTGTAACAAGTGTCTTTCCTATGAAATTATATACCTAAAGAAAGGGCTCAAGTATTGAATGAAGGGGGTGTTAGAAACTCAATATGGTGTTATCAATGCTCGCATCTGATGGGAATGCTAGCAAGTTGAGCTAGAAAGGAAAAACAAGGCTATGAGCTCCACTAAAGATAATGTGTAACTAATATAGTAAAACATGTTGTAGACCTAAGGAATTGCAAGAAAGAGATGGATGAGTTTATGGGTGTTCCACTTGGTCGTAATATAGAAATCATGTTAGGGTCCTACCCTAACATACCTACTTTAGGCTACCTACATTTTAGTTGATTATTATATATGACCATCCTCTTTGACTAAGGCGCATGAGATAATAATGGATAGTTAATTACTGTAAAAGGGCCTACTCTATATTTCCTTTTAAGTAGTTGGTAACTATTAGTAAAGAAAACATAAGTAGTTATGGTTTTTACTAAGGAAACATTATTTAAAGAGATGGGAGACTATGAAATTATTTTTTCTTGCATTATTTATTTGGAGCTTTGCTCAAGGAAAGGACACCCTACCTAAAGAGACAAGTGAACATTGTATTTTTCTTCACATTATCAATGTATAAAGGTATTTTCTACAAATTTCATCTTATTATCTCTTATTTCTATTACATATGCAATTACATTCTATGTATACCTAGTTATATTTCAATTTCAAATGGTTAAGGATCACTATAAGTGACCAGTATCAAATATCTTTCACTGCGTTATCACACCTATGGATTTTAGACAAAGAAAAATCAAGCTAGAGATGTGTCCTAATGCCTTTAAATAACATAGCGATTTTTCATTCAGTGGGTAAATGTTATGCTCTTAACCTGCAAATGATACCCAAATACAGAATATGCGAAGAAAAGAGACCGAGAACACAGAATATGCGAAGAAAAGA
>APFE031011197.1:92775-117125 GCA_000404065.3 Pinus taeda
TCCTACGTGTAATACCACGGGCCAATACCTCGTATTACTAATACCATCTATCTAATACTACGGCCCATTTGCAACTAACTGTGGTTCCTTTATTAATTGCGGATTAACCACTTACAATTATTAATATGGGCTTTATTGACTCCTGACTATGACGTGGTCCCATTACATAGATAAGGGGGTTAGGGTGGGACCCTAACAGTAAATTATGGTTTGAAAATGTTGGAAATACAAATAGAATCATATTGTTGGAAACAATTGTAACCCTTATTGGTACCCATTTGAGTGATGTTGTATCAAATAACACCTATGTATATAATCTCACTTCCAAATACCTTCGAGTTTATTGGAAGTCCCATATTTGTACCTAAACCCAACTCTAGATCAATCAATCACCAAACTTATTCCTATAATACATTAAGAATAAGACTCAAAGATATCAATCTCTGGTACTTAGGTAGTTGGCTCATACAACTAAGGGTTCAATTGATCCTTCTTATTTTGTGCCCTGAAAAATTGGGCTAAGTACTACAATTAGCCCCTAAAAGTATATCAAAGAGTTATAGCACCTAACACTTTTCTATCTCCATGACCCTATAAACCTTAGCTTCTATAACAACTAGTAAAATTTCTACATCTTTGACTCTAGAAGGAATTTAAAGATTTTAGCACTACAATAACAATTAGCTAGGAGTAAGCCCTCGGGGGCAGTTCAATTGACGATGGTTGTGAAAATTAAGTGTTATGTGCCAGGAGATTCAAAGTTCAAATCCTCCCGATTTACTCGTGTCTACGAAAGGTACATACATAGGCATTTAGGATTTATAGTGTTAGCGGTGAGAATCGACCCCATGTCATATGAAATTGACCCAGTTATTGATTCCTCTAGTCACAAGGTAGGAGTAATTCTCCTATGGATTAGATGTGATATCTTTTTATGTTTGAAACTTTTACTTTATTCCTTTTGAAAATAATAGTAAGATTTCATAGAAATGTGGAAGGAAGACTTCTTTTTTTCCCACCTTGCTCTCCTTTGCATTCCACACTCAAACATGACTTTTCTCTTCTTCATTGCTTTCTCAATAATTATACGCTTATTTAATTTCTAGAGTCTCTTTTAACGATATGTAGAGAAATTCTTGTTTGACTCACTTTGCATCCCACATAGTCTCTGCACCCCATATCTTGTACATACATTGCAACTATGCATCCCACATTTTATATCCTTCATACATCCAATATATTCTTCTTAATGTATCACTTTCCGACTATGCAACCTTATGGTTTATATTATTGAGGTGATTTATGGTGCATTTATATTTCACATTCCATAAGATAAGAATAATTATTCAAAGTAAATGAGGCTTAATTGTTGCATCTTCCTATAAATCCTTCTCACACAAATGACAACTAATGGTTTGCATGCATCACGAACCAAGTGTACACATAGAAATGATGGTTTATTAAGGATTATTAATGGCTAACAAACTACCTATTGAAGAAAATACACTATTTAAATCAAAGTTACCAACCTAATGAGAATTGTGACCTCAAATAGAGAACTATAGCCATAAAAAAACCCTTGTTTTTGCATAAATAAACATATAACAACACCACAAAATGTAAAAGAGTTGATGCAACATCACCATTTTTTCATTTCAATTAAAACTCTAACAATTTTCAAACACGACATTAAAGCCACATATCATGACTACAAAAGACATGGAAAAAAATGTTGAAATGCAAAAGTGGTGATACAACATCAACCCTTCTTTTTAGGGAAATTCGAAATTTTTTCAACCATGGTATTAAATACAAAATATTGTGCCTTTGAAAAACCTTAAAAAAATTCAGCACATAAAGAAGAGAGTGCCTATACCAAGAACAATTTATTTTTTAAAGGTAAAATTATAGCTCATTTAAAATTCTACCCTAACACAACTTGACCCACTTTTCAACGAGGCATTAAAGGTGCAACCTTTTTTTAACTATTGTCTATAAGTTAATAGTGTAAACAAAATCATAAACAATACCATTTCCAAAAAAAAAAACAACATAATGCATTTTTAAAAATTTAAATTCACGATAATTCAGATTAAATAATTAACAAAAGAAACTCATTTTTCAAACTAATTTTTTTAAATAAATAAAAAATGATTAAAATCCAAATTTATAAAGAAATTACGAGAAATAAATTTAAATAAAATTTATGAAAAAAAATGCATAAAATAGATAAATTAAAAAATAATAAAAACTAAAAGGATTATATAAAAAACAAAAAAAAAAACTACAAAAATTAAACATTACATTAGTTTTTTTTGTAACAAGAATGAGAATGTGATTTCTATTGCTTCAAATTTGCATTAAAATTCAAAATATAGGGCCATTTATAAATAAAATTTCCCTTACTTTTTTTTTCTCGAGGGCACCATTATCCCAATATTTTGAAGCTTTTTGCTAAATGTTATATTACGTTTATATGCATATATGTGTCAAAAAACATGTTAAACAACATCTATAAAATATCATACTAGAAGGTTAATGTGATGAACCATCTTCTTTCTTAGTTTCTTCTTTTCAGATAAGCTCTAGAATATTCAGGTCTGGAACAATATGAACTATTGTAGGTTGCTAAGTGTTGGAGAAGAATGGGTCTATTGGTCCCTAATCTATTGCTAGTTGAAGGTGTTCAATTTGTTGGTGAAAACTAAGTATTGCATCCTCATTTATTTGGATGATACTCCATTGTTCCACCAATATATCCATAATTGACGTGATATTAGAGATGGCTTAATTAAGCTTCATTTGTAGAGTGAGAATTTCATCTTGCAGAATTTTTTCTGTTATATAGACGATTTATTTCCTTATTGATTTATCCACTCTTGGCTCGAAGAACCGATATTCTTACCTACTCGTCCTCCCAATATTCCAATCAATTTGTGCTAATTTCTAATGAAAGAAGGGATTATAAAGATAAACAAGACATTAAATTTCCCCTTGCTGGAGGGCATATATCAACTTATAATTTCGAGACATATTGGGTTGACCAATGTCCCTTATATTTCTAGAACAAATTCATATGAAATATAGATTCACGGCCCCAGTCCATGGAAAATTTTAGGAGCTAATATTCACAGGTGGGCTAATTTTCCATGCTTTAAAAAAAAAATCGTGAATTTCCACATTTTGATAAAATGATTAGCCCAAATTTTATAGTATAAAAATATTTTACCTTAAAAATTGTTTATAGGGACTATATAAAATCATTAACAACCTGAGTATTTTTATAAAAATATCCTAAATAATTTTATAGTTTGCATATTAGTGACTATAAATATTTTCCATGTTTTCTAAAATTTAAGATGAATTTCTATCCTTAAATTTTCCTTGCTCCAGTCTCCAATCAACACCACCCTCCCAAAGTTTCTGAAAGAAGCAGATACTTGAAAGTGGGTTGTAGTTGTATCATGCTTATATATCCATTGGATAATTAGAAACCCGGCTCTATTTGAAGGCACACACCTCCATTGGCTACCAAGTCCTCTTCGTAACCCAAATTTTTTGAAATTGTACCAAATTGGCTATAAGAGTTTTCTTTTACTAACAATCATAAAAGTACATAGAAGACTTACACCCCCCCGCGGCAAAAAAAAAAAAGTTTCAACAAGGAAAGAAACACCCACTTTGATACCATGTAAAAGTTTTCTATTATGCATGATTATAAAAGTAGATAGAAATAGCGAAGGAGGATTAATGCCAGTTAAAGATAACTATGAAAACTGGGCATATGCAAATCTCTATGGGCACTTACAACTCAATATAGATAGCTCATTGGGAAATAAAGCATTAGAAAAGGCCAACTCTAATATGGATTACTTATTTGTTAGAGCTAACACATGTAAACATACCCCCTACTCAATAATGGGGATAATCCATTCATCCTCACCCTTGAATAGGAAGATAAACAACACAAGGATACTATGTTATTTAAGAAAATTCTCTAAATCTATTTTTCTATGGCATTCCAAAACTCCCCTATTAAATTTGACCCTAAGACATCATCGAGAAAGAAAATTCGAGAAGGGGGGGGGGGGGCGAATCCATTGTGGATCACCTTGGATTGATGTCATGACCAAGAGAGGTACATGTCATTTTAATCCATCCTGTAATGAACCAGCTGATATTTTTAAAGCCTAGGACACTCCGAAACTGTGTTTGTTTCCTCTATGTGAAACTAATTCCCTAGAAATATCTGAGTGAAGAATTGGACATGTTGATGATGGAATATCCTCTCCCAGCTAAGTCTCTCAGAGTTACCTTGAGTTGTTTACTTGACTTCCATAACAGTGAAAGGGAAAAAAACCATTTTATTGGCTCCAGTGAACGTCCTCCTTTATTTTACAATTTTGGATCAATTGGTGAGAAATGAGGATATTTGTTGAACTGCAATTTGGATCCATTACCAACCACATAAGGTCCTCTATTTGAAATGATGATCTCCTCCCATAAAGTGACATCATGCATGCCAAGACATGAAATTACTCATGTAAACCTTCACTCTAGCTACCATTGTTGCATTAAACAATTGATTTGATGTCATGGGAGCATACTATTAGATTCCTATAATACTAGTGTAGCCACTATATTGTTATTGTGTGCCCCATAGATTCCCACTATTGTTATTTTTCTACTCTTACATTATTATTTTTATGTAGGCCCTAATTATATTTTGACCATTTGGACACTTATATATACAAAGGATGACATGTCATTTGAATCATCTAAGAATTGTTCATTTATGTGATGTAAATGGAGGTTTCTCCATCAAAGTGGTTTCATGAAGTTTTTGATCTATATTTTATTATGTTTTTACATTATTTTGACCTAGATACATAACATTTTATATCAAAGCTTTTGATTCTAGGGGTTTGCTACTTCAAACGAGTCCTCAAGGCATTTCCACTCTAATTTGTTTTGTGAAGCTTCATATGGTGAAATTTATATCATGTGGAGACAAAATCTTGATGAACATATGTACAAAATTGCATACCTTAGTTCTCTATAGTTTCGGGGATACAGTCTCAAGAAGTTAGGGTTTTTTAATGCTCCAAAATTTAGTCTCAAACAGGTGTCCCAGGGAAAATTTTCATGACTTTTTCTTCAAGCATCAAATTTGAATTCTATAAAAATGTACTAGAAGTGCACATAATTTATATTTTTGGTTATGATTTTCAGGACCGACGTTTGAAACAGTGACAAGTGGCATCATGTACTAGTTCGCTCTACTAAAGTATTCCATAATCACGTCATCGTGGGATATTTGGCATAACTTTATCTGAAGAATCCAATCTAACTCTAACTTGTGGGGTTGTAAATAAGACATAGAGGGCTACCTCAAGACACAATTTCAAACCTTGGAAGACCAAAATCATATAGATACAATAGTTCCAATGTTAGACCTATCAGCAAGCCCAAAATCAAGCTCTTAAAAGACGTGCATTTTTAAATTTGCATAACTTTTTTTTGAAAAAATAGTATGAAGTGATTTAAAGGGTATATTGAAGTATATATATAATTAATGGGTTCCAAAATTCCTTCTAAAAAAATTGTTGCACCCATTAAGCTTACATAAATCTCTACTATGACGCATGAAGAAGAGGAATAAATGTAACATGATATATCAAAATCACATAAGAAAGTACAATATTTTTTTCTATCAGAAAGAGAAAACAAAAATGCATTTGAAGGTTTTGGAAGAAAAAATAAAAATGGACATGGAAGATTTGAAGGAAGGTTTGACAAAGTTGCTACAAGAAATGATTCGTAGTGGTGACAAGGTATTTTGTGAGACTCTTGAAGAGAGAAAAAGGAATGTGAATCATGATTTTAGAGAATCTAACTTTGGGTTGAAGACCTACAATATTCAGAAGATTTATATGAGGAAATTTGATGGCAAGGGTCTGATAACATGGATACTAAAAATGGAGAATTTCTTTAATCTACATGATGTGAAACACACACAAAAGGTACACATTGCTTGGAACCTATCAGTTTGTGTGATATCAATGGATTTTTTCTCATAAATCTCTTGTCACTTGGATAATTTTTACGACGGAATTGATAACACATTGTGAGGATACAAAGAGAAATACCTTCTTTAGCAAATTGATAAATCTCAAACAAAAGGGTTCAGTTGGGGAGCACATTGAGGACTTCTAGAGATTGAATATCAAGGTAATTGATATTCCAAAGGAGCATCTGATTAATGCCTTCATAGGGACTTTAAAGGATAACATCCAACATGAGGTTCACCTTTTGGAAGCTAAGTCATTGGAGAATGCATTCAGGGTGGCAAGAAAAGTTGAAAGAAAAATTATGGCAACAAGGAGGTCTACCACTCAAAACTATAAATATGGAATGTTGCCTCTCTTGGCCTTCCACAACCTACAAGGTTCACACCATAACAACTATAATAAAAAAGGGTAAAAGGGATTTGTTACAGGTGTGATAGAAAATACACTAAAGTTCATAACTGTGTTAAGAATAAATTATTTTACATAGATTGTGAAAAGGAGGAAGAACAGGAAAAAGAAACATGAAAAGAAGAAAATGCACACCAGGAAACAACCTTAGGGGTTAACAAAGAAAAAATGAATATGACCATACCTTGTAATGCATTGAAAGGAATTACCACCCCTCAAACTCTCAAGATAGAAATAAATAGAAAGAAGAAAAAGGTAATAGTGTTGATTGATCAGGTAGTACCCATAATTTTATTCATTATAAGATAGTAAAGGATTTGAATTGCTTTCTATATACAACACCTGGGTTTCAAGCGTTGGTTGCAGACGTAGGAACTATAAATTTCTCATGGAAGTGCCATAATATCAATATAACCATGGGAGAATATGTATTGAATAATTTAATGCTTTCCATTCCAATGGGTGGTATTAATGTTGTATTAGGAGCCCAATGGTTACAATATTTGGGGTAATAATTTTTAATTTTCAAGAACGTTTCTTGAATTTTTTCTAGGAAGGAAAAGGAATTGAATTAAGGGTTATTGTAGGGAAGCTTGGGAAGATAATTTGCTCTAATGGCACGAAAAATATTTTTAACAAGGAATAATAAGGGATAATTACACAATTATGCTCACTGGATATTCAAACATCTAAGTCATCCATTTCTCCGGATCTCCAAAGTGTCTTTGACAATCATTCCAAGGTATTTGAGACTCCCAAAGGTATCCCACCTATTCATGATCATGATCATGCTATTCACTTGATTCCAGGAAGTGTTCCTCAAAACATTAGTCCTTACGGATATCCCTATGCCTAGAAGAGTGAAGTTGAACATATGGTTGTAAAAATGATAGAGGCAAGTATAATTTGACCTAGGAAAAATTCTTTCTCTTCTCTGGTATTATTGGTGTACAATAAGGATGGATCATCGTGTATCTGTATGGATTATAGAGAGCTCAACAAGCTCATTATTAAAGATAAATTTCCCATTCTTGTCATTGAAGAATTGTTGGATGAACTAAATGGAGCAATTTACTTCACCAAGTTGTATCTTCATTGAGGATATCATAAAATTAGAAAGAAGACAAAATAAATTTTAAAAACATCATTAAGAACTTACGAAGGTCATTATAAGATTTTGTTCATGCCTTTTGGCCTTACTAATGCACCTTCCACATATCAAGGTTTGATGAATTCCACTTTCAAACCCTTACTTCCAAAAATGTGTGTTAGTATTTTTTGATGATATACTAATCTACAACAAATCTTGGAAAGATCATGTTCAACATGTTAAAATGGTTCTCAAACTATTTGAGGAGAAACATTTATACACAAAACCCTCCAAATGTTACTTTGGGGTGCAAGAATTGGAATACTTGGGTCATATTGTATCTCATGAGGGTGTTAAGGTTGACTCTGACAAAATTAAAGGCATAAAGGAATGGAAAATTCCCACAACCTTAAGGTATTTTCGAGGATTTCTCGAGTTGACAAGGTATTATCACAAGTTTGTTAAGAATTATGGGAAAATAACAACAACTCTAACAAAATTACTTAAAAAATATGCATTTTTTTGGACTCTGTAAGCAATTAAGGCCTTTGAACATCTTAAAGAGGCAATGTTTCAAGATCCGATCTTAGCTACACTAGAATTCAAAAAAACCTATATTATGGAATGTGATTCCCTGAGAAATCGCAATGGTGATGTTTTAATACAAGAAGGAAGACCCATTTCTTTTGAAATTCATTCAATCAAGGGAAAGTATTTACACAAACCTATTTATGAGAAGGAAACGTTGGAAATACTACATGCATGAAGCAATGACACCCCTACCTAATCGGAAGACAATTTAGGTAAAAACAAAGAATGATAGTATTAAATGATTTTTGGAACAAAAATTATCTTTGGAAGAGTAGTAAAAATGGGTCAAACATATGTTGGATTATGACTTTGAAATGATCACAAAAGATGGAAGCAAACTGTTGTTGGAGATGCACTCTCAAGAAGGGATGAGGATGTGGAGGCATTTCTCTGTGCCATTTCTATAATCCAACCTAAATGGATAACTAAAGCAAGGGATGAATAGAAGAATGGTGAAGAGGTATGGAAACTCATTCAAAAGTTGCAGCAAGATCCCAATGCATTTGTTACATTTATCTAGAAAATTGGTTCACTATGGTACAAAGATCGCTTATATCTATGTAAGAAATCGCAACTCAAACAAAAGGTTATTTTGGAATTGCACACTTTTCCTATAAGAGGTCATTCAAGATTTTTTAAAACTTACCATGGGATCAAGAAGGAAAATTTCTTGGATGGCCTTAAATATGATATTCAAAACTTTGCGGAAGAATGTTTGGTTTGTTAACAAAATAAAATTGAAACAATTAAGACCCCACATCTTTTACAACCATTGGTCATTCTAATTAAGCATTGGAGGAGGTCTCAATGGATTTTATCATAGGTCTACCCAAGTTCAAAGGAAAGAGTTTCATCATGGTGGTAGTTGATAGACTTATCAAGTATACACACTTTGTGTACTATCTCATCCTTTTAAATCTAGTATAGTTGCTACTACATTTGTGGAAGTAGTTCAAAAGATACATGGAAACCCAAAGATTATTGCAAGTGACATAGATCCCATTTTCACTGGAAATTTTTCGACAATTTTTTTTTTCTTTGTACGCAATTAACTCATTGCTCATCTTATCATCCTCAATTTGAGGGGAACATTGAGATAGTGAACAAATGTTTGGAAGGATATTTTTGTTTCTTTATATCTGATAAAAAAACACAATGGGTCAAGTGGTTACCTATGGTAGAATGGTGGTATAACACTTCCTTCCATACAATAGAAAAAATGACCCCATTTATGGTGCTTTCTGGATATCATCCACCATCCAGCACATCATCTTTAAGAGAGAATTCTAAGGTTCAAGTAGTGGAATATTACATCAAGCATCAACAACAAGTTCTCCAACTCTTTAAGGATAAATTGACTCTAGCACAAAATCTAATGAAATAACAAGTGGATCAACATCACAATGAAAGATTTTTGACATGTGTGTTTGGGTATTTTTGTAGTTACAACTATACAAAGAAATGTTCCTCAAGAAAGCTAAGAATGATAATAACTTATCACCCAAGTTCTATGGGCCTGACAAGGTGTTGCAATATATTGGTACTATGGAATACAAATTGGAGTTTCCTGCATCTTCACGAGTACACCCAGTTTTCCATGTTTCATGCCTAAATAAGGTTATGGGTGAGAAGCTCTGTAGTTGAGTGCACAGAGGCCTAGAGTGGAGTCTGTAGCTGAGTCCGTGGACCCCTGCAGTAGAGTGCACAGGGAAGTTTTGAGTTTGTAAGCTTAACTGAATATCAATAAAGAATATTGTTGCAGACATTCTTGTGTTTTATCTATTATCTTATGTTATGTATGAATGCTTATGCTGTGATGAATAATGGTTTTATGAAATAATTATGTAATGATGCACAACTTTACTTGTTCTACATTTTTATCTGAACGCAATTAATGTTATCCAACACTTAAGTGGATCTGAGAAAATAATAGTCTAAGGGTAATCTAAAGTGTGTGCAAGTAGCTAATTGACCTTTTCAGGGTCCGCAAAAGCCAATCGTAGACCTTCAAAGAGGTCTAGAGGCCAATTGGAGGAAGTTACAACAATAGGTTACAGGAGTATAGAGGTCTATGCGAAGGTAGATCTAGGTCGCCAAAAGGACATCACACTGATCTCTTGGTGCGGAAACTTGGTTCCAACATTCCCCCATACTACTTCAGATGAGACTTCAATCCACGCACAGTTGATTGATACTGAAAGGGCCAGTAGTGTAGGGATTTGTTTGGCGCAACTAACTTTCAAACTGGGTTAAGACCCCCTAAGCCAACAAATGGTTTTGTTGCTAGGATCAGGATTTGCATAAAGAGATGTGTGATGTTGCATCACTAGAATTTGTCCAAGAAGAAAATTGAGGAGTTGTTGGATAGAAAGATCCACGAATTCATGGTCCAAGAAAGTAGGGATCCACGCCTGACAAAAGAACAATGGTTGGAAAAATATTTGTACACAAAAATACATGAAATCTTCTTCTGCACCTTCCAAATTGAACTATATGAGTGGATTGCTAAATTGGCAAACGACCAAGGAAGTTGGAGGCTTGATGGTCCAATAGTGTGGACCCCAGAGCACGTGTGAAGGTTGGAAGCTTATGAAGATAAGATCACACACAGAGTTGATCACTAGATTGATCGAGTCATCAGAGGATTTGTTACAAAGTTTGCAGTTGATACCTCAGTCAGTTACAGTGAATCAAAGCGACGCTTTAAGGGATGCGAGGTAAGTATTTAAGATCTTTGAATACTTGGATTAAGATGATCTTGTGTCAAAAGTGGGTTATTCCATTACCTTGATGTTTGGATTTACGCGAAGTGGACAAAGCTTTAGAAATCAAGGAAGTACAGGTCCTGAATATAGTCCATTGATTGTACCTCCTTCAAGTGATGTCGAGAGAGTAGCACAGGCTTCACCACAGACTGTTGTCTAGTTGGTAAGGCATGGTTTGCTGCGGATACCTCATCCACCCATACCACCTCCACCTTCACCTCCACAACATGCACCTTCACCCACACTGCCACCACCTCCGTCGTTGGTCGACATGTCAAATATGATGAAGTTGTTAGTTTTCAAGGGCTTAGGAAGTGAGGATCCAAATCCGTTTTCATTTGTTGTGAAGGTTGTGTGGCAGAACAACAAATTACATACGATAATATAAAGAAGGCATGGTTGGTTACTGCTCTGCAAGATCGTGCATTGATATAGTACATTAAGTACTGCACTGATAACTCACTAACATCATTAGCAGACACTTAGACCGCTCTGAACAAAGAATTCAGTAAGCCTAAGTTTGAATCACAAGCAGTAATTGGATTCAAGGAAATCATGATGAGGCCCAACGAAGCACCCTGGGAATTAGATCAAAGATTGAAGTGCCATATCTGTGAAGCTAATATAAATCTCACGGATAGTCAGCACCGAGAATGGTTTGTAGCCTCACTCCTGCCCCACCTAGGGGTTGGTTTATCACAACAAAAGGTAGGAAATCAGCCAGAAGCCTTGATAATTGCGATGAGATTGCATGAAACACCTATTCAAGATGCCTCTTTGGGAGTTCAACAGATTCACGTGGAGTTGTAGAAGCTTTGCTTGGAGTTACAGAGCTTGAAAAAGGAAAAAGCGGCTCGGCCGAAGGTACGCGAAGAAGTTTGGTGTCTTAAGTGTAAAAACCAAGGGCATGATAAAGATCACTGCCCTGTCTTTACGAATTACATCACAAGAGGAGTGCCTAAGTCCCTAAGGTAGGAAGCTCCAACAAGACCAAGTGTGGGGCCCGTGCTATGGTGCGATATTTATCAAGTAGCTAGAAAACATGTAAGAGACAATTGTCATTTGCTATAAAATTTTGTATAAACACCACAAAAATTATTTTGCGAGTTCTACAACTCGGTGCGCCATGATGAGCGCCACTATCGAAGCTATGAATTAATGATGGAGAGGATGTTGACATATCGAATGCAAGCAAAAACTTGGCCTCCGGATTAGGGTGCTAGGGAAACGTACAGAGGATATCAAGGACGCGGACGAGGCTGAGGTGGAGGAGGACCTGGTAGGGGTCAGGGGCAAGTCATTTATTACAATTGTGGAACATCAGGACACTATGCGCCGGGGTGTATGAATCAAAAATTCCCGTCATGTCAATACTATACTCAGTTTGGCCACACAATCGAAGAATGTCCCGTGTTGATGACAAAGATGGAGGAGAAGAAGGTGCAACCTCAGCATCCTACCCAAAACTTATAGATGATGAGGGCCGAGCCCCACAAAGAGGAGCCGAATGTGAATATCGTACTGTGAAGTGGGATCATGACTCATGACGATAAGGGAAAGTAGCCTGAAGAAGGTGGATGGGTCCGCAAGGCTAAATAAAGGGAGGTTGGGTTTGATATGGAGTGTGTTGGCTTAGTGGGCCCTGCCCCAATTTCAAAGTTAATTTAGCCAAACAAATCCTAGTACTAGTGCCCCTTTCGGCAACAGTCCATGGAGCGTGGACTGAGGTCTCACCCGATGTAGTATGGGAGGGTGGTAGAACCAGGTTTCTGCACCTTGGAGATGTCTGATGAGGTCATGTGGTCCACGGTTTGACCCTGTACGCAGGTTGCTTTTCGCACTTTCCTGCGTCTCACAACCTGATATACTACCTTCGCGTAGCCCTACCTAGGGGTTGAACATCATGCTCTGCGTTATTACTCAAGATCTCACTGGTATTCCAATGTTAGTTGATTATCTTATCCTACTTGGGTGCTTTCAGTTATACTTAACAACATAAATCATTCATACAAGTGCGCATAGTAAATCAATAGTATATTTTCAAAGTATATGAAACATGTATTAACCCAAGTACAAATACAGAGAATTATGACAACACTTCTCTTTATTAATTCCTTCTTCTATTACAGACTCGACTCCACCTTGCGCACTCCCCTGAAGAGGTTCGCGCACTCAACTGCAAACTACTAGGCCTCTGTGCACTCAGCTACAGAGCCTTCTCTTACTCTACAAGCCAAAGACACACTTCACTATTCCTTTTTGCCATGTGTGCTTCCCAAGCTTTCAGACTACGTGCGGTTCTCCTGGTGTGGCCCTAGCACATCTAGTTATGAGTTCTTGCAACCCCTTCACAGCCTTGCTGTCACGCAACAACTTCATGCATGTCTCCAGAAAGGTAGTGAGCATTGATGGGTCCATTTTCGGTTCTAGTTTGTCTTTACTAATTGAAGTGGAGGCCTTCGTGAAGCTCTTCATAGATTCCATGAATGTCTCCTTAGCGCGCTCCAAACAAAATTTTGGTTCCTTTGTTGGAGCCTTGTGAACCCAGGCACTCTCTTTGGGCTGCTTGCCTTGGTCATCCTCCATCGTAATGCCGCTTCAGAGCATGATATTGACATTTAGGTCTTCCTCATGCAGCTCAGACCTCATCATTTGCAGGTTCTAAGTCGGGGGAGGTTGGAGTGCTCCTTTATCACGCAACCTCACTATCAGCGTGGGACAATCCTTTGTCTCATGATCAAATTGGGTACAATATAAGCATGAAGGTCTTGTCGGATTTGTAAAATCACGAGCATAATGCCCCAATCCTTTGCAATTGTAACATATCAGTTGCCTGTGACCCCTTCTTGGTCCCATTCCACCTCCACCTCGTCCTACCCGTGAAATCCAGTGCGCGCCATCCCTGCATTTTGATCTAGGGCCCGTGTTTCAACCTGAACTCTGTAGGTAGGAGTCCAATCCATCATCAATTCATAACTTATATAGGTGCACTCATCATGGCCTACTAACTTGAGAAATTACAAAAAGCTGTTGGGAACTTGGTGTATACTTCTCTAATGGGTGGAAGTTATCTGTAACATGCTTCCCTCCTATCTAACAAATCACGCTCCATAATGCAGGTGCCGCGCTCGGTCCTACTTATGCCTCTAGCCTCAATGGCATTGGTCCTCCTCCTACTAGGTAGTTCACGAAGACCGGACAATGGTCCTTGTCATGTCCCTAGCCCTTGCACTTTACGCACCATAACTCCCTGCACGCTTCTGAGCAAGTTGTCTTGTCCTGTTTCAAACTCTGCGTCTTGAGGCACAATATTTTCAACAACACGTGGATCTATTGAACTCCTAGGTTAGGATCTTGTATTGGGGTCTCATGCAGTCTCATTGCGATTTCCAAGGCCTCATCCTGAGTGGACAGCTTCTGTTGTGATAGCGTGTTCCTTAGATGCGGTGTTAGCGATGCTACAAACCATGTGCAGTGTTACCCATCTGTCAAGGTCATGTTGGCTTCACAAATCATACCCTTCAGTCTCTAATCCAGCTCCCATGGGGTCTCGCCTAGAAGCATCACAATTTACTTAAATCTGATGATCGACTGTGTCTCTTACTTTGGCATGCTAAGTTCCTTGTTTAGTGCAGCTTGGATATCCGCGATCCCTGCGTTCAAATTGTCATTGGAGTGCTTAATGTACCAAGTTAGTGTGTGATCCTGCAAAGCGCTAACAAGCATTGATTTCTTTATATTGTCATTTGTGACTCCCTGTGCTTCCCATACAGCCTTTACCACGAACCAAAACTGGTCCAGATCTTCATTTCCTACTCCTTTTAACATTGAAAACTTTATCGTGCTTGCCATATTGAACTGTGGTGGTGGCAGAGGTGGTGTGGGAAAAGATGGGGGTAAATATGGTGAAACTGGTCATGGTGTAGGTGGGGGTGGTATGCATGGATTTCATTGCTTTATCAGACTTATCACACTTCTTGGTGAAACCTTTGCGAGCTCTTCCTCGCTTTCCTGCAGAGGTGAAATCAAGGGGCTAGATTCTAGTTCTGCGCTGCTTTCACTTCTATAGACCCTCCCACTTTGCGTAGCCCCAAACATCAATTTATTCGCATAAATCACTTTTCACACAATAGCATTTTAATCCAAGTGTTCAAATATTTAACGTACTTACCTCGCGGTCCTTTGAGGAAGTGCCATTTCGCCTCGCTATAGCTGACTGAAGTATCTACCATGAACTCGGTGACAAATCCTCCTATAATTCGGTCGAGCCAGTGATCCATAGTGTGTGCGATCTTATCTTATGATGCTTCTAATATGCACACCAACTCTGGAGTCCACACAATCGGTTTGTTGAGCCTACACCTTCCCCGATTTTCTACTAGCTTCACAATCCACTCGTATAACTCAGAGGGGAAGGGTGCAAAGAAAATTCCGTGGATTTCCGTATATAAGTAGTAATCTAACCACTTTCCTTTGATACTTGCGGATTACTATTTTCCTGCGTCATGAACTCATGAATCTTTCTGATGCAGGAGCATCTAACCGCACACCCCCCCCCCCCCCCCAATAAAACAAGGAATCCAAAGTGAAGCAAGGAGGACAACATAGACCATCGGAGAAAAACTAGGGAAATCTGTTTAAAATAGAGCTTAAATGATGGAATGGATAAGTCTCAAGAAGACTTGATTTAAATGTAATCTGCCATGTATGCGAATTAGTTGAGAGATTTGAGGAAGGGATGTGATAGGATCCTTCACAATGATTCAATCCAATGTTCCTTTATATATATATATATATATGAGCCCGCATGTTCAATAGGGAAACAGAGAGGGATAGATAGAAATTCGATAGATATAGAGTATCGACAGTGTATTCGAGAGGAGAACCTGTTACTAAGGCTAAAATGCCTTAGAATGTAATTATGCATGTATAATAGAAAAGTGTGTTTAAGTGTTGATATTTTGTACGATGTGTGTATATTCTTAAATAGAGTTAATCTTATGTCGTGGATTGTTGATCGACCATCGATCACTGAAGGATCGATGGCGATCTAAAGATACCGTAATGAATTGTTTTATAAGTGTCATAAATGTTTAACAGCGTGAAGACAGAGTATGGCAGACAACCTGGGGTTTAGCGTAAATCCATCAAATGGCAGACAGATGAAGGATGCATGAGATCCATCGAATCTCATAGATCGACGGCTATCGCGTAGTTAAACTTTGGGAGTGTTACCACGTGGGGAAGGTAGTTTCGAAACAGTACAAGTGGATTTCGGGTGGCCTCAAAACTGTAAGTGGTTTTGAAGGGTTTAGCTCCGATTCCATTCATAATGCGACACATAGAAAAGAAGTGGAATAGGGAAACCGCTTATCGGCCAGTTAATCCCCGTGCTTGTTGTCAACCTGATATCAATGAAAGCCGTCAGATCCACTGGGTACAGATCGATGATGGCGGATAGACACGCCATTTAAATGTTCGGAGTGATTGCTGACCATTGGATCAGGTAAATAAATGGACGGTGGAGATTAGCTTGATTGGTCGATCGGAGATCGATGAAGGGATGGCACAACATTGTGGAAGGACTGGAAAGTGTGGACCTGCCGATATTTATAGAGGCGGGCTTATAAATTTTGAGATCCAGCTTATGTGTTTGGGTCGGGTTTCCGTGTGTTTCCCGTGTAATTCTCGCATTTCCCATGTTTGTGATAAGTAATATGTTCCTTGGTTTTTATAAAGAAATCTGATAAAGTTGTATGGTCCGAGTTTTAAAGGTTTTAAAGGCTTAAGGCCTTATAAAATGCTTCCGATAACGAAATGGGCTCATAACCCATAGGTCCCAGGATCGATTATTTATAAAGAAAGGGGAATTGGTCTTACCGCAAAATCTCCTTTTATCACTTTCTGTCCAACCACTCTTCAATTCCTTTCTTTGTCAGATTCTAGTGATATGGCATCATATATCTCTATGCAAATTCCAGTCCTTGAAACGGAACCATTTGTTGGCTTAGTGGGGCCTGACCCAGGTTTTGAGTTAATTTAGCCAAACAAATCCCTATACTACTGGCCCTTTCAGCGACAGTCTGTGGAGTGCGGACTGAGGTCTCACCCAAAGTAGTATGGGATGGTGCTAGAACCAGGTTTCCGCACCCTAGAGATGTCTAATGAGTCACGTGGTCCACAGTTTGACCCTCCACACAAGTTGCTTCACGCACTTTCATACACCTCGCAACCTGATATACTAATTTTGTGTAGCCTTATCTAGGGGCTGAATGTCGCGCTCTGTGTTATTACTCAAGCTCTTATTGATATTCCAATGTTAGTTGATTATCTTATCCTACTTGTGTGCTTTCAGTTATACTTAACAATATAAATCATTCATACAAGTGCGCATAGTAAATTAACAGTATATTTGCAAAGTATATCAAACATGTATTAACCCAAGTACAGATACACATAATTATTTCAAAACTTCTCTTTATTAATTCCTTCTACGGTTATAGACTCGACTCCGCCTTGTGCACTTAGCTGCAGGGGTCCACGCACTCAGCTGCAGAGCCTTCTCCTACTCTATGACCCAAAGACACACTTCACACTTTGACTCAATCACTTTCTCTTCCCATGCTTCTCTCCTATTATCTATCTCCTTAGAGCCTCCCTCTATTTATACAATCCCATGGTCTGCGGACCATGGGTAGGTCTCTTTAGCCGACATAACATTACAAAACTAAGGCAGACAACCCTGTGACTCTATCATACTTTCGCGCTCCGCACTCGAAATTCGAGGAGATTTACAACAAGATTGGGTTAAAACTTGGGCTTTAAGCTCCAAAACATGCCTTCAGGGGATTCCATGCCCAATAGGGTGTGTGAAGGAAATGTTCATGGAAGAAAATAAAATCTTTCATGAGGCCTCTACCTCAAGAAGTCAGAACAAGCTGCCAGATGTCGACGTGCCTAGAAAGGTTGGCCCCTCTGTGATTACCACCTACTTAGAGACTTGTATGAAACTATTGCGCGATAGCAAGGCTGTAAAAGGGCTATAAGAGTTGATAAACAAATGTGTCGGTAAGGACAATTCTTCTGATGGACCTCGCGAGATGAGGCTTACAGCACAGGTAGGAGACAATGAGATGGACTAGGTTATTTTGGATTTAGGGTCTGACGCGAACGTATTGCCTAAACAAACCTGTGAGAGAATGGGAAGACCTACATTGTAGTAGTCTCCAATTCAAATGAGGATGGCGAACCAACAGAAGATTATCCCTATGGGACAATTGCAGGGAGTTACCGTAGATATAGAAGGTGGGAGCATGCTGACCAATTTTGAAGTAATAAAGATTCTTTATGATAGCAACCCATACCCTGCGCTTCTAGGGATTGATTGGGCTGTCAACATGAATGGGCTAATCAATTTGAAGAAGCAGAAGGATCACGCTATACTAAACCGGTCCGCGACTATGAGGAGAGTGATGATGATTTGGATAAGATCTATAAAATAAAAGTATGAGACCAATACTGGGTTAATCCGACAACTGAGGGATGAATTTCATGGGACCGTGAAAGTTCCTATACCTCATATTCGAATGAAGAGTTGGAACATTGAAAAAATAGGCTGCATAAATATCCACACTGTGCTGCAACATGATGACCAAATCACTATGCTATGTGTCATCAGAGGTAAGAAATTTTCCTTATTATGATGGTTTAACTGACGTAGATAATTTTTTGGATGCTTTTGAAAGATAAGTTCCAGATGATTACTGCTTTCAGGCATTGGACTAGGCACTGCGCGCTATGCCCAATCAGTGGTGGGGTACGCACAAAGACAACTTTGATGAGTGGCACGATTACAGAAGGATGATGAGAATATGGTTTGGTCAGCCTAAAATACGAGTAACTGACAAGTATGACGGGAGGAATGATCTGCGTCATCTCTTGGCCAAATGGTCTAAGGTTTATGGAATGGAGTTGTAGCCAGAATAGGTGCATTTATTCTGTCACACTCTAGATGTAATCCCTATGAATTGGTATTTGGAGATGGAGCTCCACCATGGCATCGCGGGATGGGATGTCTTAGGAGAAGGGTTCATGAGGACATTCAACTTTGAAGACGGGTTCGAAAGCATTGATTAAGCATTACAGGAGGTTAAGGCAATGATATTCAGAATACCACATGATCCTTTGGAATTGATTCAACCAGATTGGAGCACCTAGTTGTGTCATGCACTGGAATGCTATAATGTGATTGCTGAAGGAGAGGATGATAATCCAAGGAATATTAACATTCCAGAAACAAAAGGCCACTGCGAGGTAGAGGGACAACAAATAGAGAATGCAAACATCACCGAGCCATTGAAAACTAGGCAAGTAAACATTGGCACAAAAGCGGAGCCGAAGTTTGTGAAGATTGGTAATTACTGGGATGATGCTACAATAGATAAGGTCATTGAGTTTCTCCGTGAATATCATGATTTATTTCCTACATAACTTTTATACTTGAAAGGCATCATAGGCGATTTTGGAGTGATGAAAATAACTCTGATACCAGACGTGAAGCCCATTAAGCAGAGGCCATATCGCCTTAATCCCAAATACAAGGAAAAGTTCCATTTAGAGTTGGATATGATGCTTGAGGTAGGTATTATTGAAGCAATGGACGAGCCTGATTGGGTGAGCCCAATGGTAGTTTAGGGAAAGAAGCAGAAGGACGAAATAAGAATTTGCGTAGATCTAAGAAAGCTTAATGATGCCTGCATCCATGATCCTTTCCTGAAACCATTTATTGACGAGGTCCTAGACAAAGTTGGAGGGAAGGAAGCATAGTCATTCACTGATGCGTTCTTTGGGTACCATTAGATTAAGATTGTGCCAAAGGATAGGAATAACATCACCTTCGTAAAGGAATGGGGTTATTTCTAGTATACAGTAATGTCGTTTGGGCTCAAGAATGCGCCAAAAATATTCTCTCGCGTAGTCATCATGGAATTCAAAGAGTTTATTGACAAATTTTGGAGGTATATTTCGATGACTGGACAGTGTTTGGGTTAGTCAAGTGCCATTTAGACAGTCTGCGTTTAATGTTGGAAACATGCTGAAGGTATTAGATTGCTCTAAACTTGAAGAAGTACTTGTTTTGTGTACCCTTTGGGATTTTGATGGGTCATGTGGTATGTAAGAAAGGACTCATGGTGGACCCTCCCAAAATCATGAAAATAATCAATTTGGAAGCCCCAAGGAGTGTTAAACAGCTGCGCACAATGTTGGGCCATACCGGGTATTATCGAAAGTTCATCAAGGCTTATGCTCAGATTACCGCATCCATGGAAAAGTTGCTAAAGAAGGACACTACATTCTATTGGAATGAATAATGTCAGCACAGTTTGGATGTATTAAAGGAGAAAATGTTTACCACACTGATATTGGCCTTCCCGGATTTAAAAAAATAATTCCATGTGCACATTGATGTCTACTGTATTGTGTTGGGAGTAGTGCTGACAAAGGATGGCGAAGGAGAACTAGATCACCCTATACCATTTGCAAGTAGGAAATTATCAAAGGATAAGAATAATTACTCCACAACAAAGCGCGAGGGATTTGCTATGGTGTACGTGCTCCAAAAGTTTAGACACTAACTATTGGGCAGACATTTCAAGATGTACACAAATCACTCCGCCTTAAGGTACCTAGTCAAAAAGCCTATGTTGTGGGGGGAATATGTAGATGGTTGTTCTTATTTCAAGAATATGATTTTGAGGTAATTGTGAAGCCTGGAAGGTTGAATGTAGGATGTGACCATCTGTTGCACATTGAGACAGGGGAGAAGCCTACTAATTTGGAAGAAGAGCTACCCGATGCGCAACTCTTTGCGGTGTGCGTAGCAGATAACCACTTTGCGGATATTATCCACTTCGTTACTACAAGGACGGCTCCCAAAGGGTACACCAGTTAGCTGAAGAAATAGTTGGTGGTGTGCACGACCTATTTCTCAGTAATTGTGGGATAGTTGTATAAAATGGGATCAGAAAAGATACTTCGATGATATGTGCCAAATTTTGAACAAAATAGTATCCTTGTTGAAGCTCATGGAGGAGTTGTGGGAGGAAATTATGTAAGGAAAGCAACATTGCAGAAGGTTTTGCATACTGGGTTGTGGTCGCCGAAGCTACATAAAGATTCTAAAGCATATTATAAGGCATGTGATGCATGTCAGAGGATGGGTAGGCTGTCATGGAGGGATGAGCTACCGTTGAATCTGTAGGTGTCATTGCAACCATTTTATAAATGGGAAATTGATTTTGTAGGACCAATTCAGCTCCCAGGTAAGAAAACAAGTGCTTGCTACATCATCACCATGACAGAATATTTGACCAGATGGGTAGAGGCACAACTGGTGAAGGACTATACAAGGGCAACAACAACAAAGTTTTTGTTTGAATATGTGTTGACTGGGGTCAGTTGCCTGAAGGTATTGATGAGTGATTGTGGTACACATTTTCTCATTGAAATGATCAATGAGCTGACATAAGAGTTCCAGGTTTACCATCAGAAAAGTACACCATATCATCCTCATGCCAATGGAACACTTGAGGCTTTCAATAAGATAATGGAGAATGCACTGACAATGATTTGCAATGTACAACAAAATGACTGGGACGTGCACGTACCAACGGTGTTATGGGCATATGGAACTATTTGCAAAAGGCTAACAAGTCAGATGCCTTTCCGATTGGTTTATGGTGTCGACGCTCTAATGCCGATGGAATACATCATGCTAAGTCTACACATAACATCTTTCACAGGAATAGCAGACCGTGGAGCCTTAAAAGAAAAGCTCGCGCAACTAATGGAGCTTGAAGAAGATAGGTTTTTGGCTGGATTCCATCAGTAGGTTCAGAAGGAACGCAAAAAAGCTTGGCATGATTGGCACATCAAACTGTACACCTTTAAGGTAAATGACTTGGGTTTATTAATTATTATATGATAGCAAGTTCGCTAAGTTTCTAGGAAAGTTTCAAATGCACTGGCTGGGGCCATATGTCGTTAAAGAAATTACAAATGTTGGCATAGTTCAGCTAGCAAAGTTGAATGGAGAACCATTTTCTGGGAAGGGTAAATGGAAGTCAGTTGAATCCATACACTGGGGATTCGGCCCAATGACTACCTGATGGCAAGACAGTCTTAGTGCTCCAGGCAGCTGCAAGGAAGCATGGGATTATAAACTACATGACCTAGTTGGTAAACTACGCAATAGAGGGGTTGCGCGAAAAAGGATAATGTCACAATATCAGAAGGTGCACGAAGGGAGATATGTTATGAGGGGAGATATCACGCAGAACAGCCAAAAAATGATCATTATAGTCACTGTTCATGATTTGACAGGCAGGAGATGGTTAAGAGGACCTCGGGGGGGGGGACATTTAAGGCTGAAATCTTTGAAGATCTGTCGCCAAATCAACATTTATGGACATATTTTGGGGGGAATGGCTGAATTTGAATTCTAATTCGCCTATAAATTATGCGTGGCCATCTAGCAGAGAACGCTTTTCATCCTTCGAATTTTTTAGTTGTGTTGTGCATCGTTTATGAATCCTCAGTTTTTCACAGATTTAGTTGCGAGCTTAGTGTTTGACACGTTACCTAAGGCTGCCCAGCAGTTCATTCGCAGCAACATGTCCAAACCAAGTGAGACTGTAAGCACTGGAGGAACTGTTGCATCTGAGGGAGCAGCTCTAGAAGTCGTAAGCATGGAGGCTATGACTCCAGTGCCCAGGGCGCTGAGGTCACCTAGACCGAAGCCCACACAAGTGTGAGAGAATCCCAAGCCCAAGAAAGATAAGTAGAAGAGGCCAATGCCTGTGTATGAGTCATCGAGGAAACACTCAGCTACCTAGGCTCAAAATAAAGATAAACAACCAGCGAAGGATAAGGGAAAGTTCTGGATTTGGAGGCTGAAGGGGGCACGGAGGATATAGATGCCGAGGGCATGGAGCCCATCTCTAAACTGCCAGATTACTGTTGGCATTATGGTTCTGGTATGATTATATGTTTCAGAGGTTGTACTTGATGGCAACACCCATGGCATGGCTCTCATGTTGATGAAAAATAAAGAAGTACGTAGGAGAACAGTTCAGGAGGTGCGTACCCGCAGTTATACCGTACAGGGACCGTGTCCAAATACGCGGGTCACCCATTCATGGGGTGCGTACCCCAGTGCACACATTCCAAGGCAGTTAAGCGCCCACCCGTGGGGTTCTCATGGTATTTAGCCGTCAGTATTGTGTTATCATGGTTTTGTCTCGTGGTATTGTTTATTTTATTATTATTATTGAGCCCCATGATCCTTGATTTGAGGAAGAGCTTGCCTATATAAAGCAAAGGAGATCATTTGGCCTGAGCATCTTTTGTGTAATTGAATATCTTAAGATCTGATTTATTTGGGTTCTTGGTCTTAAAATATTGATCTATAAAGGAGAAAGTTAGAAGCGAATCTGCGAAGGGTGATCTCTTGAGCGCGAGTTCAGATCTGAGCATCTGATTTTATTTCAGCCCTTGGTCGAGGTACGCAGAGGCGCCGAAGGCTCAGTGCGTGGGTACGCAGAGGCGCCGAAGGTTTATTGCGTGGGTACGCAGGAGCGCCGAAGGTTCAGTGCGTAGGTGCGCAGGGGCGGCAAAGGTTCAGTGCGTAGGTACGCAGGGCGACTGTGGTTCAGGTGCGTGCTTTCTGCAACAGCACGCGGCGCGCTTATTCTCTTGGGTGCGTACCTTCTGTGAAAGTACGCGGCGCGATAGTGCAATTGGGTGCGTACTGTACGCAGATCAGTGAAAGGAGAAGTGTGTGGGCATGCGGTTCAGCAGAAGAGGCTCTGCGGATATACGCAGTGAGACAGAGGGTAAAGTGCGTAGCAACGCAGGCCAGTAAAAGGAAAGCTGCGTATCTGATTTACGATCTTCTGTTGGTTGAATTTTTCTGCTGATAAGATGTTCTGGTTTCTGTTCTGTTATTGTTGATCTGGTTACTACAGATGTCTGTATAATTTACATGTACTTGATGTATATGGATCCAGTTTGAAAATTTATGAAAAGTGGTCCTTGAAAAGAAGTAGGGGGTAGTAGCTCCCTTCCAGGAGAGATTGGAAAACGAGAGAGAGTTGTAGCTCTCTGCAGGTTGCAGCCTGCGTACTGGTAAAGGACTGCACCAGTACAAAACATTGTAAAAGAAGTTTCTAATTTGAAAGAAGATAGAGACATATTGCAGCAGGTGGTTTTCACCCACATTGGGTTTCCACCTTATATCTGGTGTTCTTTGATGTGAATGTCTGCTTTTCTTGCTCATTATTTTATGATACTGATATGCAAAATAATTCAAAGTGTAAATAAGGAAGATTTGGTAAAAGAACTAGATAATACTGATTCACCCCCCCC